>JAQGBZ010000360.1:0-63265 GCA_034687125.1 Neelides folsomi
CAAGACAACGAACCAACGAAGGAGACAAAACCAATCAGTCGATTCAAACAAAATCAAATGTGATCAATTTTATCAACGTTTTCATTTATTCAATTTTAATTGATAAAATTTTATTTCTTCCTTTATGTATGAACCTACATAATTTATTATCCATTTTGTATTATTTGTTAAGATGTATTATTATTGAAAAAAAATACTCGCTCCGAAATAAATAATATGCTTAATATTTCGTACCGTACCTTAATATTTCGTAACAAGCGGATTCATTATCAATCCAATTTAATTTAATGAATCTGTAATCAAATTAGCATTCTTTCAATAAAGTAACGAAATTTGATAATTTCATGTTTTTACAACTATTTAATCTAAAACTTATTTCAGCTATACTTATACATATAACATATACCATATTTCTTCCTTAATTCACGTTCATATTTAATAGTTATTAAAACGTAAATAATATATCGAGGAATCTTACATTTATTTTTTGGAAATTCCATCATAGAATTTTTTCTCATTTTGCACAATGTCGATTTCCGATCCTAAAGTCTGCGTTCTCCTATGCAATACATTCAAACTCACCTTTAGTCGTTTTCATATTATTTATTTCTTTCGTCGGCATTCGGCTTCATCGGTTCTTCATCATTAATAATTGACTTTTGACTAAACTGACTAATTAAAACGGAGTAATACTCATTAAATTTATTAACAAATTTTTATCAAATGGACGACGAAGAAGTATTACGGTTTGAAATAACCGATCGCGACTTAGCAGAGGAACTTGATCCAAATGTATTTTCACGAAGACGCAATCAAACAAGAGAACATCAGATTTACGGTATTATACCTTTTTATTTTAAATAAAATAATTAATACTTTGTATAAATTTAACATAGATTTAATATTCATTGTACCACAAAATTATATAAGATTTTACAATTTGGATATGGAATGAATTATGAATTATTATTTTATCGTGTGATTAAATTTATTCTAACGGACTTTTTAATTATTGTTTAAGGTGTTTGGGCTGAAAGCGATGATGATGAGCGTCCCGGTCCTTCAACATCAAGAGGAAGTTCTTCCAAAGGTGGAATGATTTCCTTCGTCTCAGGAGGACTTCAAAAGACGAAGGAAGAACAAGCAGAAGAGGCAAAGGACAAAGAAGATAAAGGTTCTTCTTCATCGAGGTAAAAAATAGATTTATTATCAAATGCATTATTGAAAGAATATTTAATTAACAATATTTATATTTTATATGTATTATAAAACAACTCACAATTAAAATGTGCCAATTAAAATTAAATATTTTGATCAAATTATAATGCTAATAAATGTTTTAAAAATTTTGTAGTGAAGATGAAGTTGAATTTGTAAAATTTGCTCAACTTGACATGACCGCCGGCCTCCGAAACAACAATCCCACCAAGGGCCTTGAAATGTATGGAAAAGGAGCCAAAATGGCGATGGCCATGGGATTCCAACCTGGGAAAGGACTTGGAAAAGAACTTCAAGGAATTCATGCCCCAATCGTTGCAGCTGTGAGAAAAGGCCGAGGAGCCATTGGATTGTACGGGAAAGAAAAACAGCAAGCTCCGGCCCTCCAACCGACAATGAAGGAAGAACCGAAGAAAAAAGGCCAGGCGAGTCAATGGAAAAAGACAGAAGGGAAACGAGTTGAATATCGAGTCATAACTGCAGACGAAGTTTTGGAAAAGAAAACCTACCGTGTTCGGACTGATGGAGGAGCTTTGGCAAAAGTTAAAGTTATTGACATGCGGGGACCAGAAGAAAGAGTTCTTTCTGGATATCATGCAATTTCTGGTCAACAGCGACCAGCGGATGAGGAAACTCCTAAAGCTTCTTTCCATCTTGATGAACTTTTACACAATTTGTCAATTTTGAAATCCAAGGCTGAAGATGTAATTCAACATTATTCCATTAATTATTAAATCTGTTTAATATATCTTTTACATTTTAATTTTTAATGTGGATTTAACTTATAATTGTGTTTTCAATAGGACATTTTAAGAAAAGAACGAGGAGTTCGAGAGCGAATCGAGCAAAAAGAAGTCAACGAAGAAGAATTAACTCGCTTGGGCGACCGACTTGAAAAAGAACATGCAGCGGAAGAAAGGGTCAAAAGAGCAATCGTTTTATTAGAAAATCTAAATGATTCACCAAATCTCTTATTGTCGCTAGCAAAAATTAAAGTAAGTATTAAATTATTCAATTGTTTAATTAACTATTTAAATGTAGGAATCAATTTATTTAACATTAATATAGCAATTTTCACTTCAGTCATTTACTTAAATTTTACATGTGGGGACAAGTTTTGCATCTGAACAATTCTACTAACTATTTATTAATATTATTAAATTATAATGATTTAATTTGGGTGACTTTTTCAAATCCATATTAAATAAGCAAATCCTTATAGATTTTAACCTTTCCTTTTATTACAGAGAGAATGTCCAGAAGAATGGGAGCTTCATGATTTGTCTTCGTTGGTTCCTGCCTTGGCCACTCCAATAATCAAAGATGAACTTCGTTTGTGGGACCCGTTGAGATCTCCAGTCGGGGCTGTGGAAATTCTTATGGATTGGGGCGGACTTCTTCCAACTTCTTCGGTCCAATACCATGCTCTGTTATGGGAAGCATGGATGCCCAGCATTCGATCTGGAATCATCAGATGGAACACAAAAGATCCAGAACCACTAATTGAACTCCTCCAAATCTCAGGTCAATTAGTTCCTCCATGGCTCATCGCCCACATCCTTGAAAGTCTCGTGATGCCTAAATTATTAAGTGAAGTTGAAGCATGGGATCCTCAAAGTGATCCAGTTCCGATCCATGCTTGGCTTCATCCGTGGATTCCAGTACTTGGATCTCATCGTTTAGAAACTGTTTATCCAACAATTAGGAAGAAACTCGGGGCAGCGTTGGTCGGATGGGATCCAATGGATGCTTCAGGGAAAGAAATCCTCCGACCTTGGGCTGAAGTTTTTACCAGAGGGGCCTTTGAAGCATTTTTGGTCCGACATATTTTACCCAAACTTGTTGAACTCGTCTCGAGGGTTGATGTAGCCGGGGGCGGAGGACTCGAAGGAATTTTCTCTTGGGCTGATTTGACCCCTCCACATATTATGGGTCAAATACTAGAAAAAGGATTCTTCCCAAGATGGGAAACATTCTTGATTGGATGGCTTTCGCAAGGACCTGATTTGGCAAGAGTGCGGGATTGGTATGCTTCATGGAGGGCTCATTTTCCTCCACAAATTCTGGCAATTCCGGCTGTTACTCGTAAGTCGAATAATTAAAATAATTTATTTATTTATTGAAATGCTTAATTGATTATAGTTTATGAATTTCCGTGTATGATTAAAATTAAAATTAATATTTAATTTTAATTTAATTTTAATTTATTATTTAACAGATGGATTGGCGAAAGGATTGGAAGCAATGGGCCGTGCATTAGAAGGCGGAGATGTTCCAGTTGCACCACAAATACGGGAATGGACGATTGGAGCGCGGGCTGGACCTGGAGCTCCGGATGCGTTTAGACATCTTGTTCAAATGAAGTTGGAAGAAGCAGGGATTCTCTTTGTTCCTGCTGGAAGAAACGAAGCTGGAAATGCTTTGTATCGATGTGCGAATATTCTCATGTACATGTCTGGAAATGTCATTTTTGCTGAAAGGAACGGGGAATGGATTCCTCTCTCCTTACCTTCACTATTATCATTAGCCACTCAACATTAGTGAGGTGATTTGATTTTAGTTTATTTTAATCAATAATTAAGATTTGTCTATATAATTATTGTTATATTTCATATTTGAAGTTTATATTTTTTTATATTTATTTCATGTAAAGTTTACTTATTAAAATTCAATTTATATATGCAAGGAGAATATTGTATAACAATATTAAAATTATGCATTAAAGATTTTATCTATAAACTTAAAAGTCTTTTCCTGTTATTATAATTTGCATTTTCCCAATCTAATAGTTGGAATAAAAGACATTTTAGGATTAAATGATAAAAATATTGATTATGAACTGAAAGAGCATTGAAGGAAATTAAACATTTTATGACAGATGGTCAAGATACAATAATTGATTAATCTAATAGAAAATCACAAAAGTTAATGCAAATGCATTAGTAACTATACTTAAGTGAAATCCGATAAATTAATTATCATTCTAAATTATCAAGTACATTATTGAAATGTTTATTTATAAGCTTTCACAACTTGGTTCATAAAGCATTCTTAATTTATCTAATATTGCATAAATTGAATGAAAATTTATTAATTTAATTTAATTAATTATTGTCTAAAATGGAAGGAATATTCAAGAAATTCCAAAAGATTTCGAAAAAAGAAGTTTTAGCAAATTCCCTCGCGTCAATCCGCACTCCTTTCAAGCCCATTGGAGTTTTCGCAAAATATTTCGGTCTTTTCCCAACATGGGAAAACACAATCAAGAAGAAGAGCAATTCTCCAAGGAATAATCGATCCCGATCATATATGAAATTCCAACGATCGGATTACATCCATACAAGAATCATCACAATCCTCGTGTTGACTGTTTCCATCATTTGCGGAATGAATCAATCCGCTCTTCTCCGCCGTCTTACAAATGAAAACGAACAAGTCACAGACACAGACACGGACCGTCTTGTAATTACTTCAATGAATTACGCCACGCTCCTCGTCGGGCTTTTGACTCTCTTTACATTTCCACGTTGTTGGTCACCGATTATCAAATACATCGACCATGTCGATTCCATCGATCGAGTTCTCCAATTCCAAGGGAAAAACGCAGAAAAAATATTTGGACGTAAATTGCTTTACATTTTATTAGCAACTTTTGGACTAATTGGGACCGGATATACTTTACTTGTAGTATTAGTATTATGTTGGAAAGCTGAATTTCATTTAACTTTAATTGACTGTTTGAGCATTCCACTCCAAACATTTGTTTCAACTGGCCAACTCGTCCCGACTTTTATGTTCATTTTCTTCCTTCGGGCCATTTCAGTCAGATTGGCCGAATTTAATGAAAAACTTAATGCTTTTATTTCTCCAATTATAACATCGTTTGCTAATGAGTTTGTGATTCCTGTCGGAGTGAACAAATCATTTGCAATTGACTTTGAAAAGATGAGGATTCTTCATGGGGAAATTAGTTTGCTCATTTCGGAATGTGGAAATGTTTTTGGATGGCATTTGGTTAGGGATTATTTATTTAACATTGCATGTTTGATCATCAATTTATATTCAATTTTCTTCCTTGAGAATGAAATTAAATCTTGGGTGTTTTGGGTGGTCCATCCGGGGATCATTCTTGGATTGGTTTACAAAATGTTTGTCTTGTCTTCTTTTGCTGAGCAAATTGCCGTGAGAGTTAAAGAACCGCTTGATGAACTTAAAAAAATACCTTTGAATAATTTACCACCAACTGCAAGAAATCAAGTAATGCAAAGAAGTTTTTATTCTTTTATGTTATTACAGACACTTATTGTTAATTAATAATTTTTAACTTATTATGTTGATTGATCTTTTTGTTATTATTTTTATTATATTTCATGTTTATTTAAGGTTGAGATTTTCATCAACAAGTTCGAGAATCCAGCCGTTGTGACTGCATGCGGATTTTTTCAAATTAATAGAAAGCTTCTTACAACGGTAAAATCTAACATTACAATGATCACAATATAGCATTTTTAAAAAGTATAACAATATGTATATGTTAAATATTAAACTAATGATCTATACATAGTCCATAGTCAATTGTATTAGTATAAAGCTTATCTACCTACTTAATTTCTTACATTTATTCTAATTATCTAATTGTAATGTGTTTTATAACTTATTACAGATTTTAGGAGCAATTACATTTTACTGTTTTCTATTAATTCAATTCAAAGTACGAGAAATGAACATCAAAAGAGGATATGATAAATTAAAGGAATGTAATATTTCTATTCCATCCTTCAAGAAAAGGTTTTCCTGAAATTATTGGTATTATATTAAATAATACACCTATGATTAGAATATAACATGTATGGCTTTAACATTTAAAAAAACATACATAAATTAGCATCAATTAATTAAGATTTTATTGTAAAAGTATAAAAAACAAAGTGTATTTAATGTGCTAGTGATCCAAAGTCAAAGATACTTTAAAGTAACAACTTCTGTAATAGTGAATAAAATCGTATTCCATTTGTAAACTTAAAACATTGTTTAAGTAAAGGCATAATATAAGTACTTTAAGTTAAGATTAAGGAAATGTGTTTTAAAAGTGTTTGTAATTAGTAATACAACATCTTCTTTTTCTCATATGAAAAATTTTCAAATTGAATATGTTTCCTTATTGGATATTCTTTGAGCTCTCCTTTGATTTCTTGAGACAACAGTTTCCCGAAATCTATCAATTTTCTTAGGACCACTTTAACCTCATCTAAAAACACAAATCATTTTTAGAGCACAATAGATTACATCCAAAATACACATTTGTAGTTAAAATGATAAGGTAGTTAAAATGATTTATTTTTAATTTGATGATTGTTTTGTGTTTTTACTCTTTTTACACTAATCATGTATTATATATTAAAAAGTGTATTGTTAGTTATATGATTTATGTAAGTATTACAAATTGTAGTAAGAGAATTCTCTTGAGATAAACGGGCCATTGCCGTGAATAATTTGATTTCTTTAATTTCAAAAATGGATTTCATGAAGCTTGAAAATTCCTCCCGAGTCAAATGCGTTTTTCCTTCAAATGTCTATAAAAAGTGTAAAAATAATTCACTGTAATTGAAGTATCAAGAATGCGTATATATTTATTCTGCATGAGAGCTGTAATAATACTATAAAAAGTAATTTGAATAAAAACTTACTTTCATAAGTAAATTAATGATTTCATGCGTCGTCGCCTTTCTTGATACAAAAGAAGAGAAAATGAGCCGAGGGAGCAACAAAGGACTTGAACCATCCCAATCGAACACACAAAGAAACTTTTCAAGTTCTTCTTTTTTGCATTTGAGTAAATTTGAGATCCCAGAATGACTTATGTGCAATTCCAATGGTTTATCTCTATTTCGATATTCTTCATATATTCTAAAATTCAACAATATAAGGGAAATTATAATTTTTATTCTTACTTCAATTTTAATTATTACATATTTAAATACAATTACATTGTATTTAGTAATTGTAATGAATTATGAATAAATGATAATCAGTATTTACCTTTCAATATATGGTTTAAACTTATTAGTTAATTTTGCTTGATTCTTCAGAATTTTATGTAATTTTACATAAGCCAATCCATCTGCTATTGAATAATCGGTCAACGGAATTCCAAGTTTTCTAAATGATTTTTTATATTATTAATTTAATTACTATTTATTATTAATGCAACAAGTTAAATAAGGTTTGAATTGAATGAATCTTTAACATTTAGCATATAACTAAAGACATTCCATATTTAAGTAAATATTTACTTGGCCATTAGAATTGAGACATTTTCTGCATAAAGTGCTGGATTATTTCTTTCAGCTTCTGAAGGAATGTAAGGAGGAAGAAACTCAATTTCAAACTTTTGAGAAAATGTTGTGAGAAGATACCAAATTGAGACCAAACTGAAATAATGGAAGTTTTATCTAAATTAGCATGAAAGTTAAATATTGTTAATTGATATTTCATAAAGATTCTAAACCGATATAATGTTATATAACACCTGCAAAGGGAATTATATCCATAAATATCAAATAATTACTGATTAGTTCCAATAAAAGTCCAAGTAATTGGGTCAAAATCTCTCGTTGATTTGTATTTCAAAAGCACAGGTTGGACAGGGACTTTGGGCACAAAAGCTCCTGACTTGAATTTCACTAATCCTTCTCGGTTCGTTGTCGTTCCTTCTGGATATATCAGGAGCTAAATAATAAATTATGAATAACTATGAAAATCCCATCTCAATCTTAAATGATCATAATACCACAGCGTATTATTATAATTACTATTGTAAATTCCAATTTGCGAAATCATGCTTACTTGATTTGCTCCAACTTTTTGCGTAGCTCTTCGAGAAATTTCTAACAATGTTGAATTTTGGGAATTTGAATCTCCTCGTTGGACACAAACAGCTTGTGAAATATCAAGCAGATCTAAATAAAGATGAAAAATATAAAACTTCCAAAAGTACTTTGTACATTAATGAATCCAGTTAATTTAGAAATTACATTAATGGCTTAAAATAAATTAATATTAAATGTGCATACTTCCATAAAAGGGTATTTTTCTAAGTTCCGCTTTAGCAACAATACTTGGAGCATTAAGAAAAGCCAATAAAATGACATCAATAAATGAAGAATGAGGAGCTCCAACGAGGATCGGAGCTTCGTTGTAATTCACTCTTTTCCCTTTAACTTCAACCCAATGGAAGCCAATGATGAAAAATATCCCTCGGATCAAAATACGAGAAACAATAAATCGCGCAATTCTGAAATTAAACGACATTAATTATAATAATCATCACAAGTATACCTAAACAAACTATAATCTATAACTGGTATTGTTGATATTTACTCAAACGAATGTTAAATCTGTAATTTGTTATTATTATAGTTAAATTTATACAAACCTTCTTGGTAAATTAAATGGTTTTTCTCTGTCAATCGGCGTCATAAAAGAAACGCCGCTAGCTGCCGCAGCCCATGTTATCAAAACGAGAACAACAATACCAATTATTCGAATAGGAACCAAAAATATTGTCAAGAGCAAAATCTGAAAAATTAAAAGCACCAACATTAATAATCCTATATGATAAATAATTCTAATTAATTATGAAATTAAACATTGGTCATTTAAATAATTAATTAACAGTGTAATTTGTTTTCTTACCCTTAATTGATCTTGAATTGTAAGATGAGTCTTTTGGAAAAAAGGATTAAGGGGAATTTCGTCTTTTCGCTTCGGCTTGCCCCATTGAGACATCTTAAATAACAGCAAAGGGAATCTTAAAATAATAATGAATCCTATCTTATTGAGTGTTGGGTTCAAAGTAGTCCAATAGAGATTAACACGTTGAATAAAAGACTCCTTTTTACTTTAACCTTAACTTCGTGAGCTTTTTATTCTCTTTCTTATAATGTCCGACTCCTTACTATACAAGTAGTAATGCTATTTTTATAAAGAAAACCAATTAGATATAAGTTCAACAATTGCAAAGGACCTTCCATACACTTTTTGCTTATTTTATCATTTTTTGGACTGGTAATGAGTGTTGTGGTTTAAAGAAATGCAGTTTGGAAAAAGATCTTAAATCTCCAGACATCATCCGGCCTGCGTGTGTTTACTGGAAGAATATCCGGAGAATAAATTGAAGGATTTATGCTTCGCATCTCACAATTATCTCCACCATCTCTTTTTCATCACGATGCCATCAAAAATGTCTTATGTCATTTTTATTCACCTTTATACTAAACCAGATAATATCCATAATTATTATATTTTTATAAAGTGTTCCTTTTCTCATATCATTATTAATTGCAATTAAATATTTTATGTAATAACTACAGGTAAATAATTCATATTTTTCACATATCTCAAATACCATGTTTATATTCAGATTGCACATGCAAGTCGTGAGATTGAATATTACAACTCTTGCATATAAGTAACATGTCATATTTATGTTTGATATTTGATACGCGTGTTGTGTAGTGTGGGAATAAGTTCAATAAAAACGTGTTTATCAAACATTTATTAAAAGTCTCATGATTCCTATGCATTTCATATTGTAACATTATAAGTTTTTTTTATTGGTTAAGCTTCATTCGTCATTAATGAATTGAATTGAAAGGTAGAGAGGTTGTGCTACATGATTGTATTATTTATATACTAAATTGCATATGGTACTCATACAGTATAAATCTAACGAAAGAGTTCTGAATAAGTGAATATTGTTCAGACTCCGAAGGTCATTTTCCACTGGAACAGATGGGATCTTTTCACTCACCAACTCAACTCACATTTATTAGATAGGACTGATATGCCAAAACTGGAGAGCAAAGTTTAAATTCTAATCTCAGAGTTCAATTTCATTAACGTGGATAAATTCCTTATCATTTGCACTTTGTTTCGTATGGAAGGAATCCTTTGCAGACGTGCAAATGTAGGTAAACTCAATTGTGTATAAAAGCTTTAAATCCACTTTAAATTCCAACTCAAAAATCCAACAAAATCTTAAAATGCTTGAAGGAGTAAAGAAAGTAGTAAAAGACATTAGGTAAAGACACTAGATTTATAAATTTTCATCAAATCATAAAATATCTTCTAATTAATTGTCAAATATTGTCAATTATTGGTTCTACTATATTTTTTGTAAATGATTAAATTACTAGATTTACTAAGACAGTTGTGACTCAATTGGCCCAATTTCGGAAAGCGGAGAAGAATCATGAAAACGTTGGAAAGTTGTTTGACAAAATTGCGGAAAAAACACCAAACAAAGTTTGCTTCTACTTTAATGATGAACAATGGACTTTTAAAAAGGTTTGTAATTTAATGCATTAATTAATATTTAGTTTTTAAATTTTATATAAATCTTATAAGAATTTTAACTTGTAAAAGGTTCAAGATACCAGTAACAAAATTGGAAATTATTTTGCAAGTGAGGGATTGAGTAAAGGGGATTCAATTTCTTTGTTTATGGAAAATAGACCTCAATACATTTGCACATGGTTGGGATTAAGCAAAGTGAGCATTTAATATTTAATAATTATTCCTTATATATTTTTATGTCACGAAAATGATTCTATTTTATGTATAATATCATCAAAATAATAAAAAATTCTTACTTTAAAAGATCGGAGTAATTCCAGCACTTATTAATTACAATTTGAGATCAAAATCCCTGAAGCATTCAATTGATGTTGCAAAGTCAAAAGGAATTATTTACGGCACTGAACTTTCGCCAGGTCTGCATTAACAAATCTTTATTACATTAACTTTTATTTATGTCAATATAAGCGAAAATTGACAATTTAAAATAAAGTAAAATAAAATAAAAGTTCAATTAATTAATTATTTATATTTAATTCCAATTTAGCTGTTCGAGAATTGTACCCCGGTGGAAGTAAAGAATTTCCTCTTTATGCCTCCGGTCTTTCCACACAGAATGAAATTGAAAGCAAAGATCTTGACTCACTTTTATCTTCAGTCACAACAGAAACACCTTCAGCTCAAAAAGAACTCGATTTACACGATAATCTTTTTTACATTTACACATCAGGAACAACTGTAAGAAACAACCATACACATTGATAAATCATTAACATTACCTTTTTTATTTATATGACCTATCATAACGAAAATAACGATTGACATCATTTTAATGTTTTGTTATTTTGTGTTATACAAATATTTGTAATTTGATAACATACATTTTATACGTTTCAGGGTCTTCCAAAGGCTTCGATTATTAAACACGCGAGGTTTGATAACAATCCATATTATTAATAATTCCTAAATAACAATAAAAATGATTGTTAAAACATGATGTATTAGTAACAATACAAAGTACTGTATATGGTAAATATACTAATAGGTCAATAAAAATATTATATAGATTTTTCACCATTTCTGTTATGCCAAAATGCTTCGTTGGTGCAACTGAAGATGATGTTGTTTATTGCACACTTCCTTTGTATCATTCTTCTGGAGGAATCCTCGGAGTTGGTCAAGCAATTGTGAACGGATCGTCTCTGGTCATAAGAAACAAATTTTCTGCAACCAATTTCTGGAAAGATTGCATCAATTATAAAGTCACAGTAAGTTCATTTGATATTTGGGGAAATTGAGCAAGGAGCCGTTTGGAATTAAAAATAATTTGTAAATTATTATAAAATAAACATTTAGAAATATGGATGCGTTCTGCTCAATTAATAAAAACCATTTAACTGAAATTTACAGATATGATCATTTTCTATTTTCAGTGGGCACAATATATGGGGGAAACTTGCAGATATCTTTTAAGAACTCCAAAAGTTCCTGAAGAAACTCAACATAATCTGAAATTGATTCTGGGAAACGGTTAGTATAAACTTCCAGTATTATAATTTATAATTCAACTACGAATCGTAAGAAAAAGTTTTTAAATATATTTCTTGTTTTTTTAATGAAAAGGTTTAAGACCTGAAATCTGGAAAGAGTTTGTTGAGAGGTTCAAAATTCCAAGAGTTTGTGAATTTTACGGATCTACTGAAGGAAATGCCAACTTGAGTAAAAACGATTTTTATTTTAACCGTTTAATGTAACATAATTAAATAACTACTAACAATTCAAAATGTATAAATTACCTTTTTTGAATAACTTTAACTTGATTTTGACAGTTAATGTGGACAATAAGTTTGGAGCGAGTGGATACATTCCTGGAACATTCGCAAAACATTATCCGCTCACTTTGTTCAAATTAGATGAATCTGGAGATGTTGTGAGAGACAAGACTGGTTTGGCTGTCAAGTGCGAACCAAATGAAGTTGGTGAATTGATGGCTAAAATTATCAAAAATCACCCAACAAGAGATTTCAAAGGGTAATACATTAATTAATTTTCTAGTTATTAAACTACCAATAAAGAATTCTATTTTTTATGAAATTATGAAAAAAATTGTAATCTAGAAAAGTTTTCTTTAAAATAAAATAATTTTTCGTATTTTCTAGTTACGCGTCAGATGAAGCTGCCAATAAGAAGAAAATTTTGAATGATGTTTTTGAGAAAGGAGATTCTGCTTTTAGAACAGGTTGGTAAAATACAAGACTAAAATGATTCGTAACAATTCTGACATTAAAGTAAATACAGATATTATGTTAATTGATGTTCAATTATCAAAGTAACGTTCTTTTAGGTGATTTGTTCACGAAGGATGCCGATGGAAATTATTTCTTCAGAGATCGAATGGGCGACACTTTCAGATGGAAAGGAGAAAACGTGTCAAGTGCAGAAGTTGAATATGTCATCAGCAACATTGCCGGGCTCAAAGACGCAGTCGTGTTCGGAGTCAAAATCCCAAATAGAGACGGACAAGCGGGAATGGTCGTAATTGCCGATCCCGAAGGAACTTTAAATTTGAATGAACTCTCTGAACAAATAACGAAGCAACTTCCTCACTATGCTCGCCCTGTCTTTCTTAGAATAACTCCCCAGATTGAAATCACAGGTTTGACTTAATACCAAACGATGGCCAATTGCCAATTAATTAAATCTATTCTAGCAATTATATCAATTAATAATTATCAATTAAAATGGATTAAAAACATTTAATTCAATTATTAAACTCTTTATTATAGGAACTCACAAGATGATGAAGACAGACTTACAAAAAGCAGGATTTGATTTGAAGAATACAAAGGACAAAATTTACTTTTTCAAAGAAGGCAAATACGTTCAATTGGATCAACAATTGTATGAAGAGATTATCAACGATAAACTGAAATTTTAATAACAAAATTGATTATGAAATAAATGAGAATATTTTCTTAAAACTCGATCTTAAATTATTTAAACTAATATTTAGTTAATTGAAGTATATAATTTAAAATTATGCCACAATAAGTTCAAAAAAGTATTAAGGAGGGGTTCGAAGCGAATCTTGTTCAAGAACAATGACCAAATCTTGGTCCATTTCGACTTCCATTTCTTCGTCCAAAGAATCAGTGCTTGACAATGCTGTCATTGGGTGGTCTTCAATACCATCATTGAAAGTTATATCGTCGTTTGGCGCAGGAAATCTGCGTCTTGTCGGCGCCGGTGGTACCAAAACCCGTTCATGGAACAAGGACGTAGACGAAGTTGAAGGCTCCCGTTTGTGCAATTTATCGTCTTTCCCAAGCTTGGCCTTTTTTAAAATCCTTTCTTCAGTTCCATCAGCCAAAGTCCGAAGTTGTTTGAGTCCCCGTCTTGTCCAAGCCTCGGTGAACAATCCGTGGGGATCTTCTGGTTCACAAGCATTTTTCGCAAGAATGATTTTACTTCCAAATGCCGTGTCATCAGGAGAATGAATAGCAAACTGTGAAACAATAAAACCCAAATTAATTACAATCTCCTTAAGTTAACCTTCTTAATCTGCCAAAGTCTTGTTAAAGCACAATTTAATTATAACAAAGATAACTGCGAATTATTATGAAATGCTTATAATATGCAAATTAGTAATTAATTAATCACTCTATCGTCAATGTCGTCGAGAAAATCGGATGGTTTAACCATTCTCCATTTAAGGTCGTTTGCAATTAGCATTGCGCGTCTTGGGTCCAATGTCACCATCGAGTCGCACTTGTACCGAGCCATTGAGACTAAAAGGCCAGGATTAAGGAATCAAAGTTATGATCGAAATCAAGAGGTCAATAACGGTCAATAAGAGAAAGACGCTTCGACCAGGAAGATCAAGAGCCAGGAACCAAATAATATAAAAATGTCTTTCCTCGTGTTCGTTCTTCCTCGTTGAACCTTTTATAAGTTCCTATTCATTTCAACTTTGTCGCATTAAATATATTTGTGAACGTTGGCATTATTTGTGCGTGTAAGAAATGAGGATCATTATGTGTATGACGTTTTGCATGTTATAATAATAAAAAATACAATACGCATACATTGAAATAAAGTATAAAATATTTTGTTATATGAGTTTATTGAAATGGAATGAATAGTATTTTAACAATGAATATGACAATGATGAATGATAAAGACAAATGATGTTGAACAGAAGAATTACAATAGCTGTGATTACAAAAACATGTGTGTTCTTCTTTCTGCATGATTTCTTCATTTTCGGAATCATTGAAAAATGATAAAGATGAACATCCAAGAGGAACTTTGAATCCCAAGAGATCGACAGATGCTGAACAACCCTTGGTTGATTTCAGTCGTCCGTGGACGTCATAGGTCACGATCTTAGCACAAACCATCCCTTCACCACAATGGGTTAAAAAGGAGGAAGATGGCCAAAGATGACTTTGATCAAGAGTTTCGCAGGAATCCAATTGCTTCATTTGCTCTTCAACTTCGCTGTCTTTTTCATTAAGGTCCTTGTGAGTTCCACAAGAGTAGCATGTTAATGCTAATTAAACAAATGAATAAATTTTTTAATTTAATTTAATATTTAAACTATTTCCTCATTCAATTACAAAATTATTTAATATATTGGTATAACGGTAATATTATTTATTTAAGTTTATAAAGTTTTATCAACGTTATATAAAATATTTTTTAATAATTATTATATTCAAATAGTTTACTATTTTTATTAGAATAATTAATAAGTGATTGCTTACTTGCAAATACATTAGAAATATTTGAAATAATGATGAAAATCTTCCAGTATCCGATAATCATTTTAAAGTGAAAGAAAAGAAGTAAGGTTATAATGGAAATAGCCCGGTGATCTAGATTCTCTCTGATAATTTTAGACCATTCTATAAATACTTATATTTACAAAAAATCAAGTCTTCACTCTTGTTTCGCAAATCAGTTAAATGATACTTTACAAATGAAAGATGTGTGAGATGCAATTAAATGAAAAACAAAATAATTTAATGAATTTGTATTTATTAACATCATCAGGAATTCATATCTTACAACATGTGATATAAGGAGGAAATAGGAAATAGAAAAAAACACTGAACATTTATGATCTTGGCATAATGCATATTTAACATACTACAACTTTAATATTTATTAGGACATATTAAACGATATACAATTCTAATTCATATCTTTAATTGATAAAATTATATAAGCTAATACATACTTAAATAAAGAAAGTATATTATTTGTGTAGTAATATATTTATAAGCTTAAACATTTAAAAGTATAGAACTACAATTTCAATGCTTAATTCAAACTCAAACTCAATTCATTTCTCGATTATAAATATTACTAGACTTATCATTAGAACTAAATTGTTAAATTCTCCACTATACAATATTTTATTAACAACTACTTCGAATCTTGTCATAAAATTATGTAAAAAATATAAAATAATGATAACTTATTACTTAATATTAAGCTAATAACAAATATGAAAATCCTTATAAAATCCTTTTCATTTATAAAAATTCCAGATTTTAAATAATTTAGGTTTCTTCTACACATTTCTTTCCACATTGAATTTATCAAATAATATAAAATTAACTATAAGATAAAGATAATATTCATAAATAATAATATAAACTCATCTTGTCGCCGGAGTCGACTTTGCAATTTGCTCTTTGAGCACAAGAATGCTTTGCCTTTGCTCAGGAGGCAAAACTGCAATTTGTTCCTCACTCAATTGAAGAACTTGCATAATCAGAGCAGCCTTTTCTTGATCCGTAGCCCCTGGGCCGAATCCAGCCATTCCGATTCCTCCACCAAGAGCCCCAAGAGTCTTCCCAGTCGCAACAGCCGCCGCTTGATCATTTCTCCTTCTTGGGTCTCTGTCCGGAGCAGCTCTTGGATCCCTCATGTCCCGATCCCTCGCATTATCTCTCACATTATCTCTCATGTCTCGATCTCCTCCCATCGGTCGAGTCCGCGGGTCAAATCCAGCTCGAAGATCAAAGTCTTGATTGGTCTGATTCGAATTTCTTGGATCAGAACTTGCATTATTTCGACTCAAGCGCTCTCCACGAAGATCAAAATCTTGTCCTTGGCGTTGATTAGGCTCAGCGTTTCTTCCCAATCGTGGATCTCTCAAATCCAAATCAGTTCCAAATGGAGCTGCATTTTGATTCATTGGCATTACAGAGACCTGCGGCGGGGCAGCTCCAGCTGCAATCCAGGGATTTTCCGATGGTGGTGGTTTTGGTGGAGTGACCGTTGGCAAAAGTGACATCTGACCTTCTGGCAAAAGAGTCCCCACTGGAACTGCGTTGTCTTTGTGAAGGAGGGAAAGAGCGGTCGTTGGGTCGACAATTTTCATCACAACCAGAGCTTGGAGAAGAGCGTAGGAAAGTTGGGGATTTTGGAGAAGCATCGTCCGAGCTTCGTTGTGGTTATTTTGAATGCAAGCTTTCATTTGCCTCATGAGTTCAAACATCTGTTCTGGTGGGAGAGAAGCGACGGCTTTGGAAATTGCTTCTGGAGCTCGTTCAGGACCGACTGGCTCTTCAACCGTACGAACTTCATTCTCTGGTCGACCTAATTAAATTGAATAATTTTATTAATCACACAATTTAATATTATTATTAAAATGTATCTTACTAAAATAATAATGATGATGATGATTAAGGTTATAATAATGATAATTAAGATTACAATAATGATTTAATTGTATATATAATAATATTAAGTTAAAATAAATAATAATAATTTACTTGGCCCAATTTCAGCCATTCGAGATCTTTCAGCTCCGGCATTGTCAACTCTGAGAATTCTGTTGTTGATTTCGAACCCGTTGAGATTCCTCATGGCAGACATTGCAGTTTCAACGTCTTTGTATTCGCAAAAGCCATATCCTTTAGGCTTTCCGGTTTCACGGTCGTAAACGAGCTTCAGACTCACAACAGGACCAACCTCAGAGAAGATTTCTTTCAGCTTCTCCTCCGTCACCTCATATGGAATATTTCCGACTGTAAAAGAAAGAAATCAAAGATTTATTATTTACTTGTTCATCAGCTTATTTGGCAGATGTGTGTAGGTATTAACAATATAATGATAAAGATAAGTATAATAATTAAATTATAATAATTAATTAAAAATAAGATGTGTATTGACTGCTGTGAATTGACTTTTTTGAGCGCTATACAAAGGCCGATTAAAAATGTAATGCATAATTAAGAGAAAGCAAATACGAACCGAATACTGAGCGAAGAGGACGATCTGCTTCCGTCATTTTAACTGGTGAGTTAAAATCTTTAAATGCTAATTGTGAAAGGAGGAGAAAAACAGGAAAAGAAAAAAAGATGGATTCGAGAAGCCGACTTTGAGTTTATAGCGAAACTTGCCTCTTCAATAACACGATTTAGATTCAACTACACAAGGATTTCTACCATTACCCTTAAAAGTTATTTTCAAGTATGCGGATAAGGGATTTGTAATGTTATGTTATGTTAGGTTAGGTTTATGTTTGTAAATAGTTTAATATGATTTTTATTAATCCATTATATTAGTTTACATTTCAAACATTTGGTTATGATTTACCTAGATTGAAATATACAGAATTTTTTGAACTATAGTTAAACAATAGATTTAAGAATTTTAACAGTTTAAAATATCTAATAAATATACCAAATTAAACAGCAAATGCTTTAGAAAAGAATTCCTGATATGATCTCCTTTCAATAACTGATCTTCCATAGATTATTGTTGGAATCGACAAAATAGAAGTTGCAGAAGGCCGTTTCTTTGGATCAAGTTGAAGAAGATGTTGGACCAAACTTAAAGCATTTTCATTCCTTATTATGATTTCTTCATCATAAATCTATTCAAAACAAATATATCTTTTCATATTAAATATGGATATAAAAATTAAATATAATTAATTAATTAAAATTAAATTAATTTCCATTAAACTCACAACATTTTATGAACAATAACTGAATTCTTACATCCATAGAGCAAAACTCTTCTTTCTTTATCAGCATTCCAATCATTGAGAGAAAAAGAGGCATTTTTTCTACGCTTCTCCAATTTTCGCTTGAAAGAGGCCCAGAGAAATTCACAATTTTCCTAAATACTTCAATTTCACAATTTCCTCTGAAGATCGGTATATGAGTCCAGAGCTGAGCAAAGATGCAACCCATTGACCAAATGTCAACAGAAGGACGCAAGGAGTTCAACGACGCTCCAAGGAAGATCTCAGGTGGACGATAGAGCAAAGAAATGATTTGGTTTCCTACCGCTTCTTCAATGGCTGGTAGAGCCTGGCCAATGTATTGAGTTCGTTCAAAATCACACAATTTGACCACGCCTTCTCGAGTGATGAGAACATTAGAAGGTTTTAAATCTAAATGGAGAATCTGAAAAGTTAATAAAACATAATTAATTTTAATTTATTAGTTTTATACAATTTATTAGTTTTTTTATCAACATTTAATATTTTTATTTTTGATAGATAATCGAAATTATTAGAATTATTAATTATTACAAATATTAATTAACCATTTTCTGATGAATGAATTCAATCGCTTGGAACAATTGGCAACCAATTGCACACTTTATATCATCGTCAAACTTCCTCGGGAAATTCTCATCTCTGAATAAACTTGCCAGATCAAATGGGACGAATTCAAGCACAATGAACGGCTGCTCCACATCTTTTCCCAAGCAATTTTTTGATCTCAACGTTTCAATCATCGTGACTACATTTTGGTGTCGAAGGCGCTTGAGGAAATAAACTTCATTGGTCAAATCAATCTTAAATTCCGGGTCTTTAAACGCTTGTTGAAATCTCATCCTTTTAATTGCATAAATGTCGTCTGAGCCCTTTGCCGTCGCTTTGTACACCTCACTAATAAAAAAATAAATTCCAAATTTTATGACCATGTAAAATAATTTATTATTATATTATAGTCATAATTCATAAAAATCATTTAGTACACTGGCTGCTTGATCATTAAAATCATTTAAATTTAAATGAAGTAAAGTATGAAAATTAATAATGAAAATTACCCAAAAATGGCAATATTGTATAAAAAGTCATATTTGTCTTCTGCATATGGCGACTCAACCTCTTCATTTTCCTCATCGAGAAAGAAAGGATGTGTGGGAGAAATAATTTCAATTGCAATTTCATCATCATGGACTCCATGAAAATCTTCGATTTCATTCTTCTCGGGGATTAATGGGATTTCGGGGATTTCACTAAAGGGAATTGTTGAACATGTTGAAGGGGAAGTTTCCTCAATTGACTTTACCTTTTCTGGTGTTTGAATTGGAAGCAGAAAGAAATTGACCTTGTTGTTGTAAATCGGCCATTTTATTTCAGGGTGTTTAACTTTATTACATTTCCATTTAGGAATTTTTATGAATTTCTCACATTCGGATATTTCTGGTAATTTTATTTCTTCTAATGGAGCGTTGAAAAAGTCATAGCCTAACTCGTAATCGTCATCGTCTTCTATCATTTCAAATAACGATCAATTTATTAGATAGGTCAATTAAGTATAATTTATTTAAGCTGATTATGTCTCCTTCAACAAACTCATTGTCAGTCCCTTCTCTACGATTTCGTAACATTCGTTAAATCATAATATGGCTCAACGTTCAAATGCAAACCATTTTAGTTACTAGAAGTTAATAATAGAACGGCTATTACCAATGTTAATTTCAATGCAACGATTTTAAATGCAGAGTTCGGGAAAGTTAATTGGGTCGCTTTAACGAACTACCTTTAAATGTTATTTAACAAAATGGATGCCGGGATATGTAAAGATATTTAAATGGCCGCTTTTAATAATAATATAGTTTTATTACATTCATTATTTTTAAAAAATATATTAGAAATCTTGATCATTGATTTCATAATTCTATTTAGACACAATAAATGTATTAATAAAATAAAACAACATTAAAGATTAAATAATTATAAATTAATTAATTAATTTCAATTAGCACATGTAAGGTACGGAGGTTTTAAAATTGGGATTTTTCCTCTTGATTTTCCATACAATTCCTTCTTTTCTCCTACTTTGTTCACTGTTGGCTTTCTGGCCTCTTCTTTTTCTTTCTTCTCCGAAGCTTCCTTAATGATCTTTTCAATCTTTTTGATTTCTCTCCGGATGTAGTCCGTCGCCACTTGACCTTTTTTGCTTACGACATCTGCATTGGCTAGTCGTTTATCCCGCTCGACCAAAACCAGGTAAACGTAACCGAGATCGTAAATGGCCATAATCCAATCGTAGAGATCTAAAGAAAAGAAATTAAATCGGTAAAACTCACACGCACCATTTGTGTTAAATAAAAACAATTCAAATCAACCTCATAAAATTTCAGGGTACAATAAGGAAATAATAAATATTTATAGGATACCAATTGTTGCCCCCGTAGCATAAGTTTTCTATACCTTTTTTTAAGTTTTTTCAAAATAACAAATCCTAATAAATTTCATGCAATAAAATAAAAAATCTCTACTGTACACTGGACTTAAACCATTGAATTAAATATCATAAAATGTAATCTTTACCCTGTGGATATTAATTATAGTGCTAGAAAAAATCAATTTAAACATCAACTCTAATTTCGGTATTCTTTTAGTTATAAAATGTTAAAAAGTGATAGAATAATTATCTTTATCACTTTTTAACATTTATGGCAAGCATATTAAGAATTTCTGATTTATCTTCAATTTATTAATTTTAGGGTATTAGAGAACAATATAGTCACTCAACCTTTCAATCATTTTGATAATCAATACAGTTCTAATACAGTTTTAATAAAATTTCATAGATTGAGCTACTATATTGTGCATTATTGCCCCAAAATATTTTTCTTTTTAATAATCATATAAGGAAATCATATATCCTTACGGAAATAAATGGAATATTCAATAAAAATTATAAAGTCAAATATAAGTAAAATTATATATCAATATTCAGTTTTATATGTCAAATGTATTTATTTTTTAATGTCAATGTTAATTATTCTTACGTCAAAGTGGCTTATTCTAATGTTAAAATAATATAAACCCATATTTTTATGCACTCATAATAAATACTTATATTATGTAAAAATGTAATAATGCAATGTAATATTTGTAAATAAATTATACATACATTTAATAATACAATATAGTGTAAATAAATTTTAGCGTTTACTTACGCGCACAAGGCGGATAAGCCCGATGGATTTTCTCTCTATTGAAATCCGGGTGATTAAGAATGTATTCAAGGAAATCTTCAAGGTTCTCGGATTGGAGTTTTCCGGGCTTGGTGAGGTCCATGAGCTCTTCTTGGAAATTCCCACCAAGCAATTTCTTTGAGGGAATCCAATAATCGACTGCTGTGATTTGTTTATTCACTTTATCATATTGAATTTCAGGAACAATTCCCTAAAAACAGTGAACTTAATTAACAAATTAACAACATTTAAATCATAAATCATTCCTTAAATGTTTTACTTACCACTTTAATGAATTTTAGCTTTTTTTGTAAAAATGGCATTAATTGTAATTAAATAATATTTAATAATATTTATGAATCAAACCTTTAGCACACAAACAGCTTCCATAACGAATCTGACAACTTTGGGGGGATTGAATCTCATTTGTTTCATCCAATTAACGGCTCTCCACGGGAGTTTGCAATCTTCAAGAGCGGAAATATACAACGGGTACATTTCTTTGTATTCTTTTAACGCCTTGAGCCGATGAGTCTCAGCTTCATTGAACAATTTGTCAGCAGCCTCCAATTCAGTATTTAATTCCTTCAATCTCAAGAACTTTTGATAAAGCGGATCATCTTTGCTAATGTTCATCCTAACTCCATTAATTAAAACAGAATCGTCGTTTTCTCCCCCTCGTCCATCCACTCCCCCCGCTCCCCCTTTGCCCCCAGCTCCTCCCCCTCCGCCGCCACCGCCAGTTCCAGTTCCCCCGCCGCCGCCGCCCCCGCTCCCGTCCACGCCAACGCCACCTTGGCCGCTGTCACCACCCCCGCGACCTCCTCGCCCATCGGTTCCTCCCTTCCCGCCAGCTGCGCCTTTCCCGCCGTGTTTTCCAGTTGATCCTCCTTTCCCGCCTGCTCCGCCGCCAGCAGCTTGGCTATTGTCGGATTCACCGCCTGTTCCTGCTCCGGCTGCTCCTTTTTGATCACCCTTGCGGAATTTTGATCTAATAATTACAAACAACAAATTTTTATCGTTAATTACATATTGTATGTATGTGTGTAATTACATAGGTAATTATGTATTATTAGTAATTACTATTAAGGTTTTATCAATATAAAGTAATTTGTTTTATTGTTAAATATTTAGATTTTTTATAATATACAAGAATTTGTCTTTAGCATCTTTCTTCCATGTTTTCAATCTTTGTTTCATTGCTACGAGCTTTGTGAGTGAACGTGGAAAGAATGCGGCCATTTTTCTATTATCAAAGTTAAACATTTATGTTTAAAGTAAAGTTAATATATTATTGGCTATTAAAGCTAATTAAAAGTACATAAATATAATTTGGCAATATGAGAACTTTACTTAATTGAATTTTTTAGCCAAGCTTTTAAACTTTTTTTCATATTAGCAATTCGAACAAGTTTGGCGACGGCTTCATCTGCTTGATTCTTTCTTTCAGCCGCGGCTCTGGAAATTTTTATTCACAAGTTAACAAACGTTCAAACTTAATGTTCGGGTTAATTAAATTACTTTATTCCGCCTGGAACATCTGCCGATGTTTTCCAAAATTTAAAAGTTTTCTTGAATTTTAATATCTTTAAAATGGCACCAGGAACAAATTTTCTTTAAAGACACAAATCAACATATTGACATACTTTTAAAAATTAAAGAATTGAGCTAAAGTTTCATATTGAATTTACTAAGATTAGATTAATGAAATTTCAAACCTGGCAAATGCTCCTTTTTTCCAAACCTTCAATGACTTTTTCATCGACACAAGTTTCATAATTGATTTTGGTATTTTGAAAAATTTCCTCGACTCTGCATTTGCTAACCAGGCCTTCATGGCCTTCTTCATCTTCACGAGCCCAAAAACGCTGGTCATTTTGAATTATTTCTTTCTTAACTAATTATTTAATGTAATTTGAATATTATAAGTATTTGAATATTTTAAAAATATATTAAATATTATTTTTCTAAATAGGTAAATAATAAATTCAGATAAAATTCCTATTAAAATATCACTTTAATTCTTTATAAGTCTTTTAGATCACAATTGAACTAATCTCTGAATGAGAATAAGAACTGTCAATCACTTATTCCCTTTTATATCCATTTCCCAACCATGAGGATTTGAATTGTTTGATCCAACATGTTGGACATGACTGGTGAATGTCAAAAAATGTTGTTGCAATTTGGGTTCGAGTCGATGCAGAGAACTTGAGATTTAACGATAAAAAGGAATGAAATTCTTTCATCTAATATTCTCTATATTAAAACATATTTCAGATACTTAAGAAATCAACACTTTAATAGCTTGTGTAAATAGAAGCATTTTTATAAAGAAATCTTTAAAGTGTATTTATGAAAAAAACTGTTAAATTTTTATTATTTAATGATGCCTATATCAAATATTTCGTAAAAATGATAAAAGTATAAGTGCATTTGAATAGAAATAGAAACATTAAAGCAAGGGAAAATTGACCCAGAGAGAAAACCACGAAAGTTTAATTGCCCTTCGACTTGACTTTGCTTGAGATTTCTTGATAAGTCGATTAGGCCAATCTTACAAACTTAATTGTCTTACTTTGCTTACCATTTATGTTCTTATTTACTCACTTTGCGTCCTTATGTTATTTTCCTATTTGTTAAAAGAGTTTCTATTGGGTTGGTTGAAAGAAATTGTGATTTGAGTGATTTTGATTTTTATCAGAGAAAGAAGGAGAAAAAGAAACGACCGACTCACAAAGGTCAAAAACACCAATTTCAATTTACTCCATTATTTTTTCACAAGGTAGAAAATGTCATTTGAAGAGATTTCTCTTTTTCAGACCGATTACATAAATGGTTTCTAAAATGCGGTTCGATATTATTAGATCAATTTAACCAAGATGTGTTTCAAATAATCTGATTAAAAAACCTTGTAACTTTTAATATGCTTAATGTAACTTGGCCTTATAAAAATCCCGAGGCTAATAAATTTCTTGTTTACATTGTACATATACAAAAACACGTGCTCATTTGTTAAACACTAAATACTAAATATACAATGAAGAAAATGAAGATTGTTAAATTACAATATTAATTATATTTAAACAACTTTACAAATTAATTATTAAATATTTTTCCGATAAGGGATAAATTATTCAATATCAATAGTTTTATTAAAATGGCTATAAATTATGACACTTCGCACTTAATTTTAATCACATTAAATGCCTGAAAATAAAGTTTTTGAAAAATTGGAATAAGCAATTTTGATAATTGTAAATATTTACCAGATGGAGTTTTTGATAAAAATCCAATGTTATTGAATTTGATTGTAATGTCATTGTCATTATCATTTGTTTTTCTGAGGAATTTGTCCTTATACTTGATCTTCACCACGCCACATGAAATTCCACGACATTTTTACAATCAATTAAAATTGGCCCAGAGATGAAATCAGCTCGATCAAATGTTGTTAAATGTAATATTAATGGAAAGAAATAAAAAAGTATTGTTTACTTTGTAACATGAGTCTGATACACAAAAATAAATGTATTTATTTATCCATTCAAAGTCAAACCTCTTTCCGTTACACTTAAATTCCATTTCAAGATTATCAATGTTTCTTACGAACTCGCAAACCTCATTCAAATATTTCCACTGTTTAAATAGCCAAGAAATGAACTTATCAAAGATATCACCCAATTACTATTTTCAATATGAAATGAGGAAAATGATAAAGGTTAATGTGCGGATATCTCGGAATAATTCAAAGTTGGACTTTCCATGTTTGGTACCAATCTCTGTTGTTTCCAATACCTGTAGATAAAGTAAGGTGAAAGATGGTTTATCATTTTCTTAGATCTCCATTTTCTCACTTTACAATGTGAGTGGTGGAGTGAGAATCTCCACATTTGCCTCTCGTTGACCTTCGCCCTTACCCGAAGTCTGAATCGGCTGAGTGATGGAATGAGAAGTGAAGTGAGTGAATCCCGCAGTTAGAATCACACCTTCCTCACAAACTCACATTTTGGAATGGGCTGCTGTGGAAGTAAAGTTGGGTCAAATTCAAACATTTCTCAGGTTATTTATTATTCAGTTTAATTATTTAAATGCAATTTAACTCCAATTATAATCTTTTTTTCTGCTTGGCTCTGAATTTGAATTAACTTTTATTTTCTTAATCTTTCTTCAGATCCGAGCATTGAAAAATGAACGATAATTAATAATCTTTTATTTACTCAGAGAATCTTATAATTTATATAAATTAAAATTAAATTAATTGACGTTTAAATTATTTAAACTTATAGGAATGCGAAGAAGAAGAAGAAGAAAATTCAAAGCCTTCTGGAAAGAATCCTTTAATTGCTCAACTATTAGAATTGAAAGCGAGGGAAGAAGCTGAAGCACTTAAAAATGCAATTGAAAATAAAGGAGCCGAAGAAACGAAAGCAGAAGTTCCGATTATTGCAACTTTAACTCCAGAGCCGATTACTCAAAATGCTCCGCCAACACTTGCCCCTCCGGCTGATAGTCTTTCACTGCCAATTCCAAACATTGTTAGAAAAAAGAGCATGGCGGCTTTTGCAAAATCTCCCAACTTTGAAAAATTTGTACAAGAGAAGAAAGCGGGAGAGAAAGAAAACAAAGGAAATGATATTGCTGAAGGAGGCGAAAAGAAAGTAACGAAAATTGATATTTTATATCATTGATATTTAAATTAATGTTCATTTTTAAATTATTTCTCTTTTACAATTAAGGATGAAAAAGATTCCGAAACAAAATTAAATCCCAAAATAGTAAAAGTCGTTAAAAAGAAACGTTGGGGAAAATTGGCGTCAATCATCAAATTATTTGGATCTCACAGAAGAGAAGAAGAAATGAAACTAGCTGCAGTAATAAAAATTATATTATTTTAATTTTACATAAATAATATAATATTAAAATTGATTTTGTTTAATTTTTTTCTTATTTGACTAAATTACTGCTGCTAAATTCATTATTATTTAATGGATTTCATAAAATGTAATGATAATAAACAATCTATTTAATAACTTGCCTATTAATTAAAGAAAAAGAAGTTAGAAGAAGAAGAAGCTGAAAAATTGGCAGCTGCAGCTATGCCAGGAAAATCTGAAAAATTCAAAAAACTCGCTAAGTTTTCTAGAATGATTGGTAGGTTGGCTCCTAAAAGGATGAGGAAACCGATGACGTTCAAATCCCTTGCAAAATTTAGCAAATTAATGAATATTTTTAAACCCGTAAGTTTTTAAAATTGAGTCAGATTAAAAATATTAATGTAACTTAATATTTAAAGTGAATCAATTATTAATGGAAGACTTAATTATACTATTCTACTGCAGTTTAGAAACCCTCTTGAAAAAAGAAAATATTTGTTGGGAAAATGGAAAAAAGCAAATCGAGTTGTTGGTCTTTGGAAAACAGAAGCTACCTATGTAAAATTTGCAAATTTTCTATACCTACTTTTACCATCTACAGTACACAATACTTAATATGAGAAATTATTATACTTAATAATATGATTAATTTAACTATTAAAATATTTGAATGCCAATAACTTATAATCTTAGAAAAAGAAACGGCGCGGGTTTATTAAAAGATGGCTCATGCCAAGAAGAATTTTGGGAATTTGGATAAAAGGAGTAAGTTTTTAATACATAATAATAAAATTAATTATAATGTATCTATATTTGAATTTAAATTTATGGTGTTTTAAATAAATTTTTATTTAACATAGGACCCAGACGAGGAAGATGAAGAAGCAGAAAAAGAAAAAGTACACCAAACAATAAAATAATTTATAGTTTAATCAATACCTGGTGTATACATATTATCATATCTAAATTAAAACATTTTTATTGCTAATTAATTAGGAAAAAGAAAAAATAGGACGATGGAGGAGAGTGAGAGCAAAAATGTTATTGAGTCTTAAACTGGTCCCGTCTGATAAACTTGAGGTAAAATAATGAAATAAAATTGAAATTGAAATAAAGAATTAAAAAACAGGTTCAAATCAATTGTTAAATAAAAATCATTATTTTCAATTTTTCGTCTTCGTTATAATTTCACAGGGCGCTAAAAAGAAAAGGAGAAAAAGAAGATGGAAAAAAGTTGGAACAACTCTCGGATGGACTGGATGGAAAGTTCCACTTTTTAAGGTCAACCTATTTAACAATATTATTTATATTTAAAAATTTCATTTATAATAATTAATAAATTAATGAGCAGAATGCGAGCACTCACGACTTTTATTTAAATATATTTAAATGTTGATTTTTATACAGAAGCCAACAATAAATAAGCTTAGGTGGAAGAGGGTTAATAATGTTGTTTCAGTTTGGAAATTCACGGTAAATAATTAACCAACTAATTCTTAACAAAAATGCAATAACATTTTATTTATTTATTACTGAAAATCATATCACGGATTAATATAGTAAAATTTTAGCTTTTAACAAAACTTTAACAACTAACTAAAATAAACTATTTAACTAATTTTAACGCTATAGGTTGGTTCACTTCAGCACCGCAGAAAAAGAAAAATACAAAGTAAATGGAAGAAGTTGAACAAAACCCTGAATTATTTTAAACCAATGTCAATTGTAAATTATTAACACTATTAATAATTATAAACATTTTCATCTTTTAACATTAAATATTTAACATTTCATTTTAACCATCAATTTATTTTGTCTTTTAGTTTCAAAAAGAACGGAGCAATTTTATAAGGAAAATTTGGAAAAAACCCAAAACCATTGTTGGTGTCGTGAATATCATCAAACCTGAAAGGGACAAATTAGGCGTTGCAATCAAAGTAGCCAACGCAGTCGTTAATTTCAAAGAGCCTTTGGCCAATTTCACTCCAGGCGCCAATATTCAAGCTGAGGATCAAAAATCCCTTGGGAGTGGAAGTGGAGCATTGGCATTTGACAACATGAACGTCGCCACCGATGTTGTTCGAGTTGTTGGAAAAATGAAGAATAAAACAGACGAAAACGGAATCGAAGTTCCAGGAACTCCCGGAGCCCAAAGTGTCAAATCCCAAGATGGGTCGATGAATCCTGGCAGTAGGAAAATGAGCAAAACTTCTGTTCCAGGAACTCCTGGGAATTTAATTATTCCTGGAACTCCCGGGTTATCAGTGCCAGGAAGCCCGGGACAACTTGGGACACCTGTAGGAAGTGGGAAAAGTACACCGCGCACTGGGCCGGGAACTCCAAACAGAAGTTCAATACCCGGAACGCCAAATTCAATCAAAAGTGTTAAAAAATTAACAGAGGATGAAAAAAAGAAAGTTTTTGCTCTGAGGAGAGAAATTGACCATTTGGACAAATTGATCAAAGAAGCTGAAGGAATGAAAAGAGCGAGCAGAGAACAATTAAACAAAATAAGACCTAAATTCAGAGACGCTTGGAGGAAAACGGAACTTCCTTGGTGTGCGATTGACTTAATGAGATCCGTTCGACACAATCCGCCGAAAACAGTTCAATTAGTGATGGAAGCCATTTGCATTTTAAAAGTAAAAATTATTAAAAAATATATTTTTTAATTTCTTAAATAAAATTTTAATAAATAATAAAACCTAACAAATTTAATAAATTATAATTCAATGAATGTTTAACGTTAAAATTATATAGGGAATGGAGCCAGATGTTAAGTTTAAAGGAACCCGCGGAGAAATTCCAGATGTCAATTATTTAAACGCTTCTCGCAAACTTTTAGCGGGGAATTTGTCGGAAGAACTTTGGATGCTCCGACAACCAGGAAATTTCAATCTTGTCAATTTAATCGAATTCCAAGAAAGAATCCTAAGTGATCCGAATTTTGACAGGGAGAAAATAATGCAAGCATTCCCGCCCTGTGCAAGTAAATGTTAACCATATATCAATAAATAATCACTCAAAAATTCAAGTATGAGAAAATTTTATTTTAATTTCACGTTTTTCTAAAGTTTTCTACGATTGGCTCATGCACGTGGACGAATTCGCTAAGATCTCATGTCAACGTCAGAAGATCAAGCGAAATTTATATTATTCAAAATGTCTTTCAAAGCAAGGTACAATTGCCAAAAGAGAAATCCTGAAAAAAATAGAAGCCATCGAAAATTAAATATTTTTAATATTACAACAATGTATTTTGTTATTAAGTTTTTTAATAAAGGAATAAAAGTTAAAGTAAATTAATTTTTAAATTGCCTTTTCACATTGCCTTAAAGATTATTATAATTTACTCCTCTTATAATCAACTTTTTTTTATTTACTTAATTACTGATTACAACCAGTAATTATTAATATTATTTATGAAAGCATATTCTCAAGGAGGGACGTAAGAAATGGATTCCTTTGGCTTTCAATGCTTTTGTAAATTTCATTGTTGGGTTTTTTTTATACAATTGCTTCATATAAATGATATAAATTTGTATTCTTGGGACAATTACTAGATGTTTGTATTGCCTTTGCATACCTATATATATATATATATATATATATATATATATATATATATATATATATATATATATCAAATAGGGCAGCTTCCATTAACCCGAGACCCGACATGTGATAAGCGACAGTCGCTCACTACTCCAAACCTAACCTAACCTATCTAAATACATATCGCAAGAAATAGGGCTCTATCTAATGAAATGGCGTTTATCTCTCTTCGGGTATCGGGTAAATAGGAGTTTCCATCAAATTGGTACTTTTATCTAGTTTTAATATATATTTCACAACTCAATAATATCTACAACAAATTCCTAAAATCCTCGGGAGCCCTTTTAGGGCCCGAGATTTTGTCTCAGTTCAGGTCATCACTGTTATGGCACTGCTGTTTATTCGTTGATAAGACGCGTCTTATACAAGGTTTGTAGAAGTCATAGGTGTGAGTCTGCGAGGGCGAACCAAATATGTAAAAGATTTTAATCCAGTAACAAGAATAGACACGATTTAGAAACGGCGGTGGAGTTGACGCAAGAAAGCTCCAATCTTTGATTCAAAAGGACCAAAGTTCAAGAAAACGTCTTTGTAATTTTTCAAATACTAATTAATTTAAAATGGCTGTAAATATGCAATTTTTACTAATTTTATTTTTTCAGCTTTACTTTTAACTCAATTCATCAATAATAATGTAAATTTTTTTCTCAAATCCCAATAAACTGAGAAATTAGAAATATAATATTTAATATTTTTGGGTAATATTATTAAAAATCTAATAGTTTATTTAGATTAATAAAGGAACTTGTTTTGAGTGTTTAGATATAATGAAATGCAGTTTTCCTGATTTAATTTTGTATTATAATATTGTAATAACATTTGCTGTATATACTGCTTCAAGTGAGCGATCATTTAGCTCGATTTCGAATTAAAACGGAGCTTCGAACGACAATGATTGAAGACAGAACATCAAATCTTGCACTAATGCCAATTGAAAGAAACTTGAGTGATTTTCTGTTTTTCAATCCGTCAATTGTTATTGATAATTTTGCAGTTCAATGTAACAGAAGACTTGATTTCATTTTTTAGTTTTTTTCTTTAATATAAAAAATACTATATACATTTCTCTGAAAATAAAAGCATTAATTTTCAATTAATGCTTTAAATTAGCAATATTATTTTTAAATATTTATTTAATCAACTAATATTATAATTCATAAAATATATTATTGTTTAAATTAATTTCTAAATAATTTCTGTGTAATTAAATTAATTAATTATTAAAATTGTTACAAGCATTTGTTTACAAAATTTAATTTTTTATAATTTAAGAGAATATTTAAGAAGCATCTTTAAATTGAAAAATGTATTAATAAATATAAATATATTAAATACAATTCCGTTAGAAAAAATTTACACTAGATATCATTGAGTTAGCGAGTTGTGCCTACTCGAATTTAAAAGCTAGGACCGCCACTGCATCCCTACATATAATTTAATGTGATCTAATGAAATTTTTCACAAATTGATTTTTGATTATTACATTAATTTTATAAAGTGTTTATTAAGTTATAAATTATTAAAAAAAAGTTTTAACAACGGGCTACATATCACATAATATAATATTGAAACCTAAATTTATAATCAAATTCCTAGAGTGAGCATTTGATAAAATATTGTTTGGACATTTCGCATAGCAAGGATTTTAAGATAAGGTAAAATTCATTTACATACCTAGTTTATTGTTAGTAACATAAGATAATGAAATTCAAAGAATCTCTTGAAATGAAACGCAGTTTATTTGCATTTTGAGTGTTTTGGATGGTTCCACTTTTCTCATTAGGTCTTTGGCTTTATGGGTTAATCGTGAAATGAGGAGGGGGGAGTGAACTTACAAGGACTTCACAAGGACGTAAAATATTACAATCACTTTCCCTCATAAACTCATTGTCTTTTACCTTCTACACTTCTCTTATTTTAAATAACATTTTATTTGAAAATACTCAGTCAGCCTCTAGTAAAATCGATATTTAAATTGTCAAATTAATATATTTATTAATTAAATCAACAATTAAAGTGAACTAAATTTATTTTACTTAAAATTTCATTTCATAAAGTTGAAAATATTCTTAAATAAGGTATATTATATTTAAAATGACGATTTTTTGTTTTCCAACAACATTACAAGAAATTAGCCCAGAATGGCTCAAATTCTTCACAAATCTTCCAATAAAGTCGTTGGAGTTAATTGGAGACGCCAGCGACGGTCGGGGCATGATGGGAACTCTGACTCGAATCCAGTTGACTTTAACAACCGGGAAAATTGAAACCATTGTGATCAAAACGCTACCTAAAGACCCATTCAAAAGAAAATACATTTACACAGCGGGATTTGCCAGGCGGGAAATTGGAGTTTACAACAAAATCTTCTCTGATTTAAATAAATTCCGCCAAGAAAATTCCTTGGAAAGATTTGAGCCGCGAATTCCAAAGTGCCATTTGGCGGCTGAATTTGACGAGTTTGAAAATTATAATTTTATTTTGATTTTAGAAGATTTGAAATCACAAGCATTTAGCCCATGGACTTCAGGGAATAAATTGGCGCTGGACAGAACACATGCATTTGCCGCTTTGGAACAAATTGCTCTTTGGGCGGCAAACTCAATTGCATTTGGAGTTGCGAACAATGTGAAGTCTTATGCAAAGGAATATCCATTTATTTGCGATTTAAACAACAAGGATGACCCTGCTTGTAAAGATGTTGGAATGTATATTCCTTATGCAGTGTCAGCCATAAGGGATCTCATTGAAGAAAATGTTGAACCAATTGCACCTGAAGGCTTGGCGAACCATCTTGAATTCCTTATTCAAAACACAGTTGGAATTATTGGAAAACTTGCTGAAGTACCCTGGAAATTCCAATATATAAATCATATGGATTTACACACGGAGAATTTTTTGTTTAAAGAAACTTCTCTGGGAATTGAAGCTGTGTTTTTTGATTTTCAAGTAAAATTAATAATTATTATATTTTAAATTATTTTAAAAATAATTATTTTAATTAAGATTGATTAAATATTAATTTTCATTACAGATTATAATATTATTTAAATTGAATTTTTGAATATTTTATTTAGGCTGTATCAAATTCATCACCGATGTTGGATTTGGCCTTTTTCTTATTGCATGCATGTGAAAGTTCATTGTGGATTGAAGAACTTGAAAATGTCTTTGAGTTTTATCATGGAACATTAGAAAGGGTTTTTGACCAAATCCCTCATTTAAACATTTCCTATACGATTGATGAAATGAGAAATGAATTCCATCGTTGTATTGTGGTAGCTTCTGTACACATTATGCTTTCTGCAAAGATTCATATTGTTGATCCAGGACCAGAAGCATCGAAAGAATCAAGGAAAAAATTGAAAACAAATCTTATTGAAGCCTTCAATAAAGGATTGCTAAATTTTACTAAAGATTAATACATATTTTTATACATTATTTAGAATAATTAAAATATTTTGTGCGTGATGTTGCAATAAACATGAAGTTTAATTCACAATGGAAAAATAAATATTTAACATCAAATGTCAATACGTGTGCATGAATAATCAACCCAGGGAATCCATAATAAAAATTGCCATAAAAATTAATAAAATCACCTTGTGCATATCCTGTTCATTTATTCAAAGTCGGCTAATATTTCATGTAACTTGTTTTTAAGCAAATCATCTGCTATTGTTAACCAAATACTTTATAAATTATATTATTACTTATATTATAATAGTATTAGATCCATATTATCTTAAGTTATACTACATATATTATAACTATAACGTAATTTATATAACATATTAACATATAGTATAGATTGTATAGTGTATAAATTACCATTGATTAATTTAATATAACATTTATTTTAGCCATTGCATAAATAGAATAAATTCAATTGTTATTCCGCCGCGCGTGTTTATCTTTAAATGTAGTAACTTACTTGACAAATTACACGACAAATTGTATGTTGGCATTTGAAGGTAAAGATGATAATAAAATGAAATATGTAGTACAAATATGATTTTTTAAACTACTCAGTCAACTCATGTATAATTCCCCTTTAACTAATCTCCTAACACGTTTTATATTAATTGATGAATCATCCATTTATTATTTTAATACATTACCTGTTTTCGCTTCGCCAAAGTTTACGAGTCTGGAGTTAAAATATGACAAGATTTTATGAGGGTTATTTCTTAATGTTGGGGAGTTAAAAATAGGGATGATGCGTGGCAAACCATTCAACTTCAACATCCACACAGATCACATCCATTCATGTCCGTGCGTGTAAACAGGGAAGATTGCTCAGTTTTGGAATATAAGGAGATATACAATCTATTTAATGTAGGGCTATATGGAACGACTCCGTGTGTAATTTGAGAGGAAAAACGGGCAAAGTCATTGGAGTGTCATCGGAAGAAGGCTGATGGTTCGTAAGCTCCCCAAATATTCAGCTTAAAATATAATTCACCTTATCTTTCCCTATCTCGTTCATTTTTATCAATTTACAACTTTCAATTCTCATTTTGCTGAAATGACAAAATAGAAATTAACAATACGAGCTTTTAACAATAAACGAATAAACGAGGTAAATTAAAGAGAAAATTATTTACATTCGCATCCTTCTCAGAACTAAATAATATTTTAAAATTATTAATAAATATTCGAATCCCAATTTTTTCATTTCCGCCATGTAATAAAATATTGAATCTATGTCACATTAAAATTAAATAAATTCATAATATTGATTTCTAAGTATTATTGTATTTTACAATCTGTTACATATAGTAGTGCAGATATTATATCAGCATTAAAAATAAAGTCGAGTTTATCCATAGTATACTAAAAATGCAAGTTATCTTGTCAGTTAATAATTAACTTTATCTTTTTATTTCTAGATAAACAAAGGTATTTAAAGCTTAAATACACATTTACATATTGTATTCCATCGAGTTTAAGCTGATTGTCGAATTTAGATATTCTCTAATAAGAAGAAATTACTGCTTGGTTGGATTACTTTTTCTATCAAAATGAGATTCTAAAATTGTTCAAGTTAACAAGTGGTATACCTAACCAATATAGAACGAGCTTAGAAACGATACGGAAACATGAATTCAAAGGAAGATGCAGCGAAGAAGCTTGAAGCTTTTTTACCAGGTACATTCTACACAATTTCTAATGCCAAAATCAACAAACTTTTCACCACATTTTCAAATGTTTCAAAAATACTTGCAATTATTCCACCGTTGAAATCAAATTATTTTTTAGGGAAACTCGAGAAAGATAAAAAATATTTTTGCGGATTTTGCAAAGCACAAATTGTTGATGGAGTAAGTTCTTTATATTATATTAATTTTTACATTTTCAACTTTAATTTCTAATTGATGGATCTAAAATTATTTAATAATTATCATTTTTTAATTTAAGAAAGTGTTTTTTGGACTTGGAAAAACTTGGCATTTTGAACATTTTACCTGCACACATTGTAAATGCATCCTTTCCACATCGAGCTTTTACAATATGAATGATCTTCCTTATTGTGAACAAGATTATCAAAAGCTTTTTGCACCAAAATGTGCTCATTGTAATGAGCCAATAGTTGGGGTAATATACTTTTTAATATTATTAAATATATTATTAACTAACATTAAATGTAAGTATTTAAGAAACACCTAAATTGGAATATTTTAATTTTTATATAATTTTTAAGGTTAATTAATTATGATTAATATTTATTGTAATTAACAGAAATGTACGACCGCAATGGATAAGAAATGGCATGCTGAGCATTTTATGTGCACCCATTGCAAAAACCCATTTAAAAATGAAAGTTTTTATTCAAAAGATGGGAAACCTTACTGCCACAACGACTACATTGAACTATTTTCAGAAAGATGCAAAGGATGTCAGAAGCCGATCGAGAAGGAATCCATCGTTATTGATAACGAGAATTGGCACAAATTCTGCTACGTCTGTACGGTAAGTTTACAAATCGTAAAATTATTTTATTAAACTCAAAATGTCTCTGGCTTAAAATGTTGATGGTTCATTTAGGTATGCAACAAAGAGATCGGCACAGAAAAATATTATAAAATTGAAGGGAAGCCAAAATGCGTCAATTGCTTTAGAAAAGTATAAAACAGTTTAATTGATGAAATGTATACGTTTAATTTAACAAGTATTACAGATGACTTATTAATGCGAAATCATGCAAATATTATATAAGTAAAATTAAAAATTAATAAATGTGAACATTAATATAATAATATTTATATTATAGTCACATTGAGGCTAATTTGTAATTCCTATGTATAAATACGTTTTATCACAAAAGCGTTTTTAGTTGCCATTTGCCATTAATATTTTTAATTGCGTTATTTCTTCTATTCAATTTATGAAAACTTTATTGGAACTTATGTATGATGAATGAACTATAAAATAAATAAATACTGAACTAAGTAACTGAGTAATTTTACTAAAAATCACCAATGTTTTATTTATCTTTTATCATAAATCTTATTTACTTAAATTTCCCTACATAAATACAGATAATTTACTTATTTTAAAATTTTAGTTCATGATTGTTTTTCTGGTTGACGCTATTGGTTTTCCCCTCCAGTTTTTGAATCAGTATCACGTTTAACCTTTTTATTTTTTTTGTATCTCAATTATGAATTCCTCAATGCTTCCATCTTCAATTTGTTTATCCTTTTTATTCCTTGTTATCAATATTCCATTTTTTGCAATTTCATCTGAAAAACAATTTTATTACCTAGTTGTGGGTTTAAAATTAAATTAATTGGCTAGGATTCGGAAAGCCAGCACACCATGATGCACCATGCAAAATCCCCCCATGCACCATGAAAAATAATTAAGACATTTGAGTGAGCGTGAGACTATAAGCTGAATTAGGGATTTTTGAGCTCACCATGGTGAAAAGTGGTGAGTTCCATGGTGAGTATGGTGACAAATGGTGAGCTGCATGGTGAGCTGGAACCAAAATGGTGCACCATGGTGAGCTTCACCGTGGACATGGGTTTTGGATTTGCTCACCATGATGAGAACCGAAATTGAAAAACTAGGGATAGGAATATTAACATTAAGCTCACCATGGTGAGGGGGAATTTTTCATGGTGCACCATGGTGTGCTGGCTTTCCGAATCCTAGCCAATTAATTCTATATACCAATATAGTAAATAGCTTTAAATTTTAATGTATTACCATTTGTGCTATTTTATATAAATATTGGTATACTATTTAAAATTTTCTTAGCATTATGTAATCTTATGGTCTTATTATTTAATTGCATCAAACCTAAAGTCGATTTAGATGAAAATGAATCTTCAATACTAATGGATTCTGTAATTTGCAAACGTTTTCCCTTTAATTTAGGAGCAGCTAATGAGAGTTCTAAATATGTAAAGTAAATAGATTAAATACACAACAATTATAATTAGATAATCATTATTTCATCAAGAAATCCCAATTATATTTTTAAAGTAATTTAAAAAAAATTATTAATTACGAATAATTCCAACTGAAATGTATATTATAAAAACGAAACGATACATTTAAGAATAAATGGCAATTATCAACTTCTTAAAGTACACGAAATTATGTCAGTTCATTATGCTTAAATTAATACATGCACGTTTCAAGGAAGTTAATGACTAATTTCTTAGAATTTAATTGTAGGTTGTTCAATCATGCAAATATTAGTTGCACTTCTATCTTTACTAATTAATGTAAACCATAACTGTCAACAAATTTGTTAAGTTATTAGTCTTATTAGATAACTTTTACTAACAACAATAAATTCACAAACTACATTTTAGCATATGTTCAATGTTATATAGCAAAGCAATTATATTTAATAATATAATTAAAACGTCACTTTAACTATAATTGACAACAATTTTAATAAAATTCCAATCTTCTCTCTTTATATTGAAAACAATCAGGAAGCGAATCTTGAATGTAATACTTGTAAAAGAATATTAAATCTTTATTCAATTAAGAGACAATGAGTAATTATTCACAATTCTCTACAATAAAGATGTATTTAATAGGTAAAGAAAGTAAAGCTGTCTCATACAAATCATAAATATGTAAATATTTGTTTTCAATGAATATTCACGCTTAAAGTTACTTTAACTTATAAGGAAGATTATGCATTTAACAACCTTGAATGTGCATAATATTTAACATTGCACGCATGGACAATGTAAAAAGGAAAAACGAAGGAAAGCATTTTTATTACACATTTGAAACATAAGATGAAACATCAGATCAACAGATTAATGTCTACATAAGAAGCGAGGAAAGACACGCATCAGTTAGATTTTCCTTTAGGAAGACTGAGGAGCTTCTTTGGCTTAAAATGGAAACTTTAAATCTTCCTTATTAAATCTTCACAGTCTCTGCTCTTTTGTCCTTCGTCTCACCCTTTTTATCACTCCAGAAATCTAAACATCTTTTAACATCTTGGGTTTATATTAATTAAAGTATTTTACAAACCTCGGCATCAAAAAAATCATTTCCATACAATTCAAACTAATTAAATAATATTTTACAATTTTTTAAATATAATATTAATATAAAATATTAATAAAATACCCTATGCCTAAAGGCACATGTAAATAAATAATCATTATGTTACCTATGTAGAATTTCAATAAAGTTCAATAGATAACAATTTAATTACAAGCCATAACAGTTATAGGAAAAAACTTGCAGATATATAAAAGGAATGTTTGAAAAAAAGACTTGGACATAATATGGTATCTATTGAGGTTGGCGAGACTATACTTGCAATTAAATGTGTACGTGAAGATTTGCGAGTACAAAGGAGATGGGAAGGTTTTAAAGAATCCTTCAGGAAGGGTGCAAGAGGTGAGTAACAGGCTCGCCTTCTATTATATGAACATTCAGTGTCTCCTCGACATCTCCACGCTCCGCACAACCCACAACTCTCTCATCAAATAAAAAAGTGAGAGTCAATTCTTCCAACATGCATTAAAATTCCACGCAGTTTTATAAATTGGTCGAACACAAAGAACAAAAACTTGTGTATAGAATTCAATGTGAATAGTGAAATTAAAACAAATAAAAATGATACACGCGTGTCCCTGTGGTCATCGAAGGTTTTGGGCTTTCTTAACTACTTTGTGTACAATTGTAAGTTTAAAACAATAAAATAATAATGATTGGATATTTATATCTACTTGCAATTTAAATATCCAATTATTTAAATTGTTCTAGAAAAAATATACATATTTAATTGCTAATCTTATTTTCTTAAAAGTTATAATCATAAAAGTTATAATCTTGCAATAACGTAGTAAAATTGGCCCCGTACATTTTTTATGTTAAATTAATAAAGAACATTTTATTTATTTATGAATATATTTTAAATTTAACAGTGTCTTGGCCCAGCGTTACTCGTAAGTTTATTTTATACTGCGCTATGGCTGAAGATGGGAAGCCGCGTTCTGGTCGAGTCAACTTTTCTTCTCGTGGAAGAAATGGATAATGAGAAATTCGTCGATGGTGAGCATTTGCCCAATTATTAAGAAAATAACTGAAAATTAAATTATCTAACATTAAGGAAACGGCTCATGAGATTATTAAACCTCATTAGAGGAACATTCATAATAATCATAAAAACTTTCTAAAATATTGGGTGTTGAAGTGATTAAGAATGATTTTTTCCTGAAAGATTTTATGATTTCTTATTATTCCTTTTATGTTTGCTTTAAAAATAAATTTTCAAATATAATTTGTACAATCAAAATCAAATATTTCTAACATCACAAATTACATAAAAGTTTGTTTTCGTGATTTTTATTTTGGATCACTGTGATTTAGTTAGGACATTTGATATTAACAATGAATTTATGAACCTAGTATTAAACATATAACATTTATAAATAATTCTTGAGATAAACATGCAAAAATATGTGCATGTTTTATTTCAACATTAAATTCATGTTTGCATAATTTTCCTAATTATTCTTGATTTTAGCAATACAGGTACTGATAAATATTTTGAGCTTAGAATTATCCTTAATAAGAATTTAAGAATTTTTATATTTTCTCGTTCAACATAACTAAATCACGAGAATCCATATAAAAATATATAGTGATATAAAGTCTTGAAGTAAGGAACATGTCAGGAAATCCTAGACCCAAAAATCTCTATAAGGTTCGACCTTAATAATCCCAATATCCCTCGTATTGATTTATTTGCTTATCATTCGAGTTCAATTACCTTCGGAACCAAACAACCTTAATATTATGTATATGGACAACAAAGAAAGTGAATGGCACAGTCTACATTATATAAAACATTAATTACATTCTTTAAATATATTCTTATTGAAGTGTTGAAAATTAGTTATGCTTATATTAAATCCAAGCTTATATTAAACTCCCTAACAATGATGCATTAAGAAGGGACAGCATCTGAAACCAATTTCACTTTTATATTATGTTATTGAATACCAACAACGTTTATATATTTTCACATTGTGTTTGTATATGTGCCAAATCATTAAAAATGATTATTAATATTTACATTTGACATATAGCGAATCTTCAACTAAACTGACTTTTTATTTCTTATACCAATATGCTATACATACTTTATTTCATACTATGGTATATGATACAATACAGTATATTGTACACGTGGTTAATATGTCTATTGAATCGCCGACCTTCCCAACGGCTACAGGAGAAAATGACCCATTTAAAATATTCTTTAATTCTATTCTTAGACATTTTTGCTCTCTACCGCTTCAATCTCCCTCCGGCTATTGTAATTACTGTGCTCGGATTCATTCAGCTATTCTCCGTCGTCCAAGTAAACACTTTCACTTTTAATGAAAACATTTTAAATTCATTTTTAACGTTTAATTTAATTATTAACGCTTATTTAATTTTATAACGTCAACATTAAATATTTTAAATATCATTCCTTTTTATTTAGAATCATCATGCAGCGGCAAAGTTGAGCATCATTGTTGGATCTGTAGCTGCTGTGTTTTCCATTATAATGTTCTTTGTTATTCTTCTCCTCAGTACGAATTGGATTGAAAGTCTACCTCTCTCAATTGTCATCATGTGCCAGTCTTATTTCACTTGGGTCTTTTGCGAGTATGAACATTGGCTCCACAATAAACTCAATGGGGTTGAGAAAATCTCCTCAATGGATGAATCCGATATGAACTGTGACCCTGACTCCTCGCGGCTATAAATTTATGTATTTTATCTTACGCATTTTCCCTTGTGGATCATTAGTCTACATTGCTCAATGGCTAATAGCTCCATCAATTTTTTATTTCAATAAAGTGTAAATAGCCTCAGACCTTTTACATTTTACAGGATTTTTACAATAATTCTCAAATTGCGTATTGCAAAATATAAGCACGTAATGTTTTAATTTGATAATAATTGTGTTAAAGTTTCAAACAATTGATTTTACTCATACCTTTGTGAATGCAAATTTGAAATGCCATAAATCATATTTTATTATACTATTGGATAATTTTGATTTAAAAAAACGAAAAATAGATAAACTATAAGCTATGATAAACTAAATTATTTATAAATTCTGATTTTTCAAGACTCATGTTTGATTTAAATTTTTAAAATTTTTTCAAACCATCCTTCAACAAATTTAAAATATTTTTGTAAAATATATTAATTTTAGTAGTTTACTTATTGTGAGTTTACTTTTTAATTAGTATATTGGTTTATGTTGTGTTTATATTCGATTATGTGATGTGTTTTTTGAATTAATAATATTATAATAAAATTAATTTTTTGAATCATTTTTATCATTTATTAAATAATTTCTTAAATCGACAAGATAAAATAGTAATGATAAAATGCAAACGAAATCAACGGTGCATTAATACAAATCCCAATTTAATAATATTTTTAGACTCGATTCGAATGTGAGTTTGGGAGTGTAAGAAAACTGATAGTTCAAGGATATTTTTAAGGTGTAGCTCCCAAGCTTGAATAAAAAGCTTACAAGTTTGTGCATTGAAGTTGTGTTTACTTTGCCTTTAGCCTTTAGCCAAATTCTTGTATGGGTCAAGATCTTCACGAATATTCAATAGGAACCAAATGAAGAGGACGACAACAAATATTGGACATCTTTTTGTCTAAAAGCTTTTTATTTTATTCATTCTGCAATTTATGTATTTGCTTCAACTAACTATATATGTTCATAAAATACACATGTCACATAGCTGCATTCTTGTAATTAGCTAAATAATTATTTATACTACAAATGAGTATGTAAATGAATGCGGAGTCTCTTGTTTTATCAAAGGATGCAATCAATGAGGTGGAGGTGAGGATCAAGGATCAACCAATAATTGCGCGATATTGTTAGGATATTGTTAGGAATGGGGACTTAAACATCAATGAATTAAATAAGTGCATAAGTACGATTACAAACCATGTGAGTGGATGTAGGAAAAGGCCACAATGGGAATGCGAAGTGGTTTGACTGCTACGATTACGCAAATGTTTGACTTTGGGAACCTCGTTGACCTAGAGACTCACATGTGGTACATATTGTTAAATACCTTAAAGGGATTTCCTTCTCAATCCTCTTTATCATTTTAAATGGATGATTTTATTATTTTATTTATTTCCTTTGGGGGCTTTATCCTACTAATTTAACAAAAATATATTTTTTGTAAACATATAACTCCTTTAATGGAATCAGCATCGGATTAAATAAAATTATTAAATTGAATTAACAAAAAATTATGAGTAATTGATTATTTGATGGGCAACCAAAGTGAAATCTTTAAAACTAACCTTTAATCCTCAGAATTGCATAGATAGATATATTCCTTTAACAAGGAATACATCAATTAACTATTGTTTTAAAAGGGAAAATGTTGGAGATAATTAAGAAATCTGCCGACGTTTGAATTTTTATGGATTAAAGGGTGGGATTAAAAAGATTACATTTCACATCCATACGAAATGTTGGATTTATAAAGGTTTAGGCTTTAGAGCAGTGAGAAATTTTAAATTGGGCATTTTTATATTATAAAGAGATAAATGGATTATTTAGCAAACTCTAGGCAGTTAGCTTTAACAATTAAATAAACATTGTTATAAAATTACATTATAATTATTTAGCCCAACAAATTATTTAACATGAATTATTTAATTGATAAATTTCACATAAAAGTTATAATCATAATAATTTTCAATTTTATTAAATTTCAATTAAGAACAGTGTTTATTATCTTAGAATCCTTAAGTAAAATTATATTCCCAAGACCAGAAAAATCTCTGGTAAAAGAAGTAATTTTGGTGAGCAAATTAATATTTATATATAAAACAAAATATATTTTAATTATTTCAAAATTTACATAAATGTGTAATAATAATAATGAGTATACAAGCAATTTACTTAATAACTTCACATATGGATATCAAAATATGTATACCTAAAATAACAAAAATTTCTATGGATTTCCATATCATTTTCATTATCCCTATGTGTAGTTATATAAAGTAAATACTTTGTATATTGTACAGAGTGCGTCAAAAATTTTTTAAAAAATAGATAATCACATTAAAAAGAAAGCTTTGGCGCATTCTGTATATGTTGATAATGAAAATTAAATTTATAAATTAAATTATTCGTTTCTCTAAATTGGAGGTCACAGGGTCAGGACGAGGGATTGGGCGTGAGTTGAGCATTCAATTAGCTAGATGTGGAGCCAAAATAATTTGTTGGGATATAAACAAATATGACAATGATTCTGTTGTAAGAGAAATAAGAGCATTTAATGGAAAAGCCCTTAGTTATGAAGTTGATATTGGAAATGCTAGAGAGGTGGCTGAAATGGCTCAAAGGGTAATTTAAATTATAAAATATTAAATCAAATTTTTATATTCCTTGGATTATTTTTACTATTTATTTTTTTTTATTTAATTCAATTATATTTTTAATTTAGGTTCGCACACAAGTTGGAGAAGTTACAATGGTCATTAACAATGCAGGAGTTCCAGGAACAATTCCATTCGTTGAAACCACAATAGACGAAATGTATGAAATGATTGAAGTGAATGCACTTGGGAACTTTTGGGTTTTAAAAGAAATTCTTCCATGGTTTGTTGAGAGGGGTTTTGGTCATGTTGTGGCCGTTTCTTCTGGTCTTGCAATTTTACCTCTCAGACATCATGTTGTTTACGGAGCATCCAAAGCTTCTATTCATGGACTCATGGAAGGGCTCAGATATGAACTAAGAGAAAGAAGTCCAAATATTAAATTCACAACTGTTTATCCTTTTTTTGTTGACACAAAAATGTTGGATGATTTAAAAGTAAAAATCAGGTATGTAATCAGATTATACATTTAGTAATCGTATTACTTACTTATTAACTAATTAATAATATAATATAATTACTTAAAAACAGTATTTAGTTGAAAAATATGTAATACTCATTAATAATTAAATTAAATTGATGTTTATACATTGTAATTTATAATTATTAATATATTGAAATAATTGTGTCTATCTTGGAATTAACTCTTTTAAATTAATAGATTTTCTTCATTATTTAAAATTCTTGGTCCACAAGAAACGGCAAGAATAATTGTCGAAGGAATAAGAAAAGACGCTGAATATATTTTTACTCCAAAGGAATTTGCAATTGCAGTTTTCTTATTTAGGTAAAGAAAATTTATAAGATTAATTTAATATTTTTTAAATTTTAATTTAGAATGCCATATTTTATATTTTATTAGATGTTTACCAAATAAAGCATTTCATGCCATTTCCGATTTTATTGGATGTTCCATAGAAAAGAAACGAAATTAAGGATTTTCAATATATTTTTCATGATGTTTATAAATAATAGTACTAAACAATAAATATACGTTTATTTTGCGCATTAATATAATGTTTCTTTTTAAATCATGCATTAGTATTGACATGAATTATGTATGTGGAATACCTAGTATTATTTGAGGGAGTACCTTTCATATGACATGTCCATGGATGAATCATCCGACCTACCATTCATGAGACATCCGACAGGTTGCATTAAAAACACTATAGGACACCTTTTCCATCTGACATAGGCACATATCCCCTCCGACATAACTTTCATCAGAAGGCGACATCCTTTTTCACGGGGATTTCTTACCTTCATACCTTTCATACGAAATGTATATCCATCCGACTTAAAGTTAGTCAATCTTATATAATAGATACCTACGAATAGATCAAAAATTCCGGGTAAAATTTAAATCTACGGATGAAGATCCAGAGATCAAAATGGCCAATCTAATCTAAATCAAAGGATATGGATTTAGGTTCGATCTACGATCTATAGATATCTATAGATTTGAAAAATTAAAAAATATGATAAATAAAATTTAGTAAAAAAAATATGTAGACAAACTTGAACCAAGAACTAATGTGTTTATGTTAATAATTTACATCCATTTTTGAATATTTAATTTAGAAATTCAAACATCATTCATGAAAGCATTAATATTAGTAGCGTCTTTTAGTATTAAAGATTTACTTCATTTTTACAAATTAAAAGTACAGAATATTAAATATTATCCCAATTTATCTATATTATAGATTTAAATCTTAGCTAGCATAAGAATCCCATTCAAAAAGAGAACATTTATGATACAAGAGCTAAAATATTTCATTCACTCATTCATCCTAGCTAGCATTAGAATCCCATTCAAAAATAGAACATTTGTGATACAAGATACACCTCATTTTTATTATATCCTCATTCATTATAAAAATATTCTACTGTACAATACTATACAAAGCACTCACATCTTATAAAAATAAATAAACTGATAATTGTAATGTTAAACTATTATTTACTCTCAAGTTTAGAAAAAAAATTACTTTTGCAATAACGTGCAGATCTAGAAAGTTGACAACTCAAACAACATCATTCCAATACATATTACAATATCCTGTGCCTTTTGGCAAAAATGTTAAAAATGATTTATAAACTGGACAATACTTATTTCACTATTCTATTTCTCGTCCGATTTTTATTCAAGTAGGTATGCTTCGAATTTAACACTCGACAGCCGGACGCCGAGAATACGTATTATAATAATATCTCTATTTTAATAATACTATTTTTATTAGTATTACCACATTAGCACATTTTCAAATGCATAGGTATAGAAGGTTCACTAATATACATTCTAAAAATTTATAATGTAGAATTTTGTCCTCAAAATGTCAAAATATTTATTCCCTAATTTTAGATCAATTAAATTGAAAGCATTTGAAAAGTTTAAATCTCTAATATAATCTTATTTCAAAGTCAAAAGTTGTGAAGAAGAAATGAGGTTTTGAAATGAAATGTAGAACGACATCAATGTAGGACTAAGAAGCTTCGACTTCATTCTGCCAAAGTTTTATCCTTTAAGACCTCAACGGGAGTGGAACTGACTCTCTTTCTCTCTCATAACAATCATTCATTTTTAGAAATAAATAAACCGATACAAATTGCATTCTTTTCCTTTTACCTTAAAATCCACTTTTTATCCTTTTATCATACGAGATTTCAACTTTTATAATCTTATAAAATCATTTATAACCCATTATGTACTTTTGTTATTTATGATTAAAATTACATTATTTGCCAAAGTAAACAAATCTCATTATGGTCCTCGCTGGAATTGAATTGAGTTAAATTAATCTGAATTAAATGTAATTCCTATTCAATCTAACTAAAGGTGTAATGAAGTGAGAAAATGGATCAATTTCCATTATCCAATTTTATTTATTTCTTGAGAGTACTCCACATTTTGGCTGAGAGGCGAAGGAGGCGAAAGGCCCCCCTGCCAAGATCCTAATGGGCGGATCAAGTGGATTTGTGTGAGATCTGTTCACCTGATTCACTTCCTTTCCTATTCAAATCCCTTTTACAATAAATGAAATGTGGATTGGTTTTTGGAGTAGGCGGTGGGGATTTTGTGATGTCTAAATCCACCGTGTAGATTTTAGGAATTTGAGAGCACCAGCCGAGATTCGTTTTCGACCCACGTAATCATAATACGTACGAAGGAGGGTTGAAAGGACGTCGTTAAAGAGAAGTTTGCTCAGGTGCTCCGCAGCCCTTCGCCACGAAACACCTTGGAAAATTAATTGACTTCCTATAAGTTGAAAATATTCCATCTGGATTGTTTAATAAAAGCCAAACTTGATTATTTTTATACCTAAATCAATTTATAATATTAAAATTAAAGTTGTTCAGTTTAAATCTAACCATAAGTTAAATAATTGAAGGCTAAAATTGATAACATTAGTATACAATTGGTATATGAAATAATTTGCCAAATTTATTTATTTAAAATGCATCTTTGTTCGTTTTTATCTACCGTTATTGTTTTACATTTATTTCAATTGGGTGAAGTGAAAGGAATCAGCGATGGAATGGTCACACTTTCACCGACATGCAAATACAGAAAAACGGACTTTCGCAAACTCGCTACTTCGGCATTAAGCGCTATTGACTTTTATGAAAAAAATGTGAACAAACTTGTGTTGGACGCGGCAATTGGAACAAGAATGATCGAAGGTATGAAAATTAATTTATTTTGCATTTATAAAGTTATAATGAATTTGAATGAAATGAATGATAGTGTATTTATTCAAATGTCCGACGATTGGCTTTCGCCCTTACAGACAAAAGTTATATTGAATTTATTATTCTATGTAATTAAAGCTCAACTTGCAACATCACTTTCAATGCATACAAAGCTTCCTGAAGAAATGAGAACTTTTCTCAACAAGCTCGTAAGACGCGCTTTTATTTTAAGTGAAAGAATCATTTCACAAATTCAAAGGCGACCTGATATAACGGATTTAAGAAAACAAGGTGAATTATTAATAATTAAATTGAATATTTAACAACCAGCTAAAATTCAAATTAATTATCAATAGACTATCATAATTGTAATATCGATATAAAATAATGTCAATAATAAATAAATATTTCTTGTGCTATAAGGATGACTTTTAAAATTCAATTTTTTTAATTTTTAATAGAACATATTTTAGAACATAATCTATAATTTATTTAAATACAGAAAATTTACCCTGGGTGAAAAATACATCAATTTGGGGAATGCCATATGATGAGTGGAAAGATCCAGAAATCTTGAACAAATATCCGCTTTTCCATTCTGAAATCTTTTTTCCGTCGGTTGATGAAATTGACGAAGAAACATCCGACGCTTGCATTTCTGAAGTTCTCCACGGATGTAAAATATCCAATAAATGTGCTGATAAATTCTTAAAGAAGGAACATTCAATGTATTCATTGACACATCAAGTCATTTACATGTTGTTTGCAGCTGAGGTAATTAAAACTTGAACTTTAAAACTTCAGAAGCTTAATTAAGTTCTTAATTGATATGTTTATTGTTTCTATTTTTACTTAAATAATTATATTTGGTGCGTTAATTTTTATTAGAAAAAATGCGTCGAGAAAGATTCATTTCTAAAGCATGTTGATGGCGGCAACTGGAAACATTTTATGGAAAGACTTTGTGGTCGAGTGTGGGGAGAAGCAAACGTTATTGAAATATCAAACTTTCCAACAGACAAACGGGATATTTTTACCGAGCAAAGTATGGATTGAATTTATTATTTTTCATTTCTAAAATAATTTTAATAGGAATATAATAGATCCAATTATAATGAAAAAAGTGTTATAAAATAATTAATATGACATGACATTTAATTCGACATTTAGTCCCAATATGCAGTTTGGCTGGATATCCTAATTTTTTAAAAAGAGATTGGCTTGAGCGGATTTTATCGTGGCAAAGCAGCAAAGGCTCTGGATGTTTTTTCAATTCAAGACGAAGGAAAAGGGAAGATGTGGAAATCAAAACAAGAAGCGACAATCGTTGTTCAGTTCATTTCACTTCAGTTGCTCTTTCTGCCATTGCGATTCATATGAGATATTTCATTGATACTTGTCTTTCTAACTATTAATAAATGCTCATGTTATTTTATTTGCTCTTTTTATTTAATTTTATTCGACATACCTACATCGAAATAACATACAGCGACAGCCACATGCTTTCGATTTGGTCCACCCGACCTTGTACTTCTTTTTATTATAATATATATTATATGCAATTAATTTTTAACATACATATATAAGAAGATCCGATTACTAAAATTGGTAGAATTTTTCTGATTATTAAAGGAGTAGGATTGTAAATTTCATGAGATTTTAATAAAATTTTAAATATATTTAGTTTATCGAAATTTTTTTTCTATTTTTTGGCAGAATAATAATTTTCCCTATTCAAATTATACGTATCTAAAAATGGTGCCATAATGCGATGTTCTTCTTTTCACATTTTTCAAATACCTGATCGAAACATAGCATCAAAAACGTTTTTGAATTCCTCATTAAAATTAGATTTAAAATTGAATAGTACAAAGGTCAAGTTCGATGCCCTGATTATGAATTTGAAGTTAGTTTGTATCGGACTCTTAAGACAAAAAAGTTTCTCCAGATGTCGTATTCTGAACTCATTCTGAGGTTGTATCCTAAACCTAAAAAATTGGGTAGGGTATATTATGGGTAACCCTAAAAAGTAAAATTGGTAGCGGCTAATTTCTGCTCCAACAAAGTGGCATTCGGCTTTATGGCACGCTACTATATTACGCAAGCCCAACTTGCCACCTTACTCGTCACTCGCGCTCCGTCACCTCTCATTTTCTTCCGCTTCTATCTCTTACTCCCCGAAGAAATACTGGCAATGACACATTAGGCATTTACACTGCATTTTACTTAATTCCATACATCTAAAATAATATTATTTAATGCCACGGTCTCAATAAGTATTATTAAGTGTCAAGGCCTAATTTATTAAAATTATATTAAAATTATTAAATTAACTACTAGCTCTTTTCGGAAAATCGGTGTAGGTTGAAAAACCCGCATATAATTTCCATAAATACGATTTCATTTTAATTGACAAATAATTGTTGTATAGCACAAACAATATTTATCTTACTCACATGACCCAATTATCTTCAAACTTGAATGACTAAAAACAAATAAATACAAACATCTGAAATTTACTGAATTAACGAATTGTTTAATCGTTTAAATATCGATTTGTTAATTGCATTTAATGTAGGAATTTATTTTAATATAATGTATATACCTATATACTGAATTAAAATATTAAAAGCGGCGTTTTATAATAAAAATTACAAAATTCTTAATTTATTATAAAATGCCATTTATATATTGTAAGTTGTTCGGTTTAATAAAAGACATTCCCGTCAATTAAATCACAGAAAGATTCCGGTCAGATTGGTATTTTAATTCACCTCCCTTTTTTTTAGAAAAGTTGCCAGATATCGGAAATAAACTAATGCATTGTTGCACTTTTAATAAGTTGCAAAGCTATTTTTTAATGAAATCGAATATTTTAATTGTCACTACTATTGTGGCCTTGGATACTGGATACTTGGCTTCTATCATGGGAACTCTTCCTTCAGCGAAGTCTCTTGTTGTATTGTTTTAATTATTTTAATTAATCATTTATCCCAAAATTTTTATCTTTGTTTTTACCTTTAACTTAAATTGTTCACATTAAAATTGTAATAACAAGCAAAAAACAAGAAATATAATATAAGTATTTAAAAAATAAAATTTAATTCAGAATCTTTAATATTTAAAGTAAGTACTTATTATTTACTTTATGTATAGCAAGTACAAGGTGGGAATTAACTAAGTTTTTTCAATATATCATAACTTTAATATGATCAATGATTTAAATATATTAATTTGGTCGTTCGATGTGGATGCCATTTGGCAATTTTGTAACAAAATATAAGTTGAATTGACTAAACCATTATTAAACGGGAGACACTTTACTCTTGATAAAGTTCATTTCATACCCATTTCATGTGTCTAAATTTCTTGCTTTGTTATGTGTAAGTAATAGGGCTTGCGATTCTCTCATGCTCTTGCGAAGAGCTGTATTGATGCCAATGGAGCATGTATAACAAGTTACCACCCAGCACACAACATCTATATACCAACTAGCAGGTCATGGCGTATTTTTGTTAAAAATAAGTGTATATTAAAAAACAAAGATGGCGGATAGAGTTCTAGAGTATTATAACATTGCTGCAGCTGCAATTAATAAGCATTTACCAACAGTCAAAAGTTGCCCTTTTTTAAACAAAATGGCTGAAATAATTTTTTTTTAAAAAAAACCTGTTCCCTGAGGCTTTCGAACCTGGGGCTTGGCAGACATCTTGGTAAGGGCCTTCTTAGCAACATGTCCAAATTTGGTTAGGGGCAACCTTGCCAAACTCAAATAAATTTAAAAAACGTTTATATACCCTATCCTAATACATTACATTTTTAAAATGTGCAGAATTTAGTGTTCCCTGAGGCTTTCGAACCTTGGGCTTGGCAGACATCTTGATAAGGCCCTTCTAAACAACATATCCAAATTTGGTTAGGGGCAACCTTACCAAATTCAAATAAATTTAAAAAACGTTTATTTACCCTATCCCAATACATTACATTTTTAAAATGTGCAGAATTTAGTGTTCCCTGAGGCTTTCGAGCCTGGGGCTTGGCAGACATCTTGGTAGGACCCTTCTAAACAACATGTCCAAATTTGGTTAGGGGCAACCTTGCCAAATTCAAATAAATTTAAAAAACGTTTATACATTCTATCCCAATGTACTAACAATTAAACTTCGCGGTTTTTTGGTGTTCAGGGAGTCAGGGAGTCAGGAGTGAATTACTGGGTTTATGAATTACTTAAGATTGATTAGCCGGGACAGAGTTGTTCTAGACAGTTGCAGGTTAACGAATCGAATAAAATATATTTAGCACAATTTGATACTTGTTCTGTCTAAAAATTATAATTGATAGAATTACAGAAAGTATTTATATAATTGACATTAATTATTATTTACAATTATTATAAAATCTCTGTATTTTAACTTAATTATAATTAAAAATATTAAATAAATTATTGGAAATATACACGTTAATTTTTCTGGACTGAAATCAATTTTATTGGACTTTTTCTGCAGCTATTTCATTTTTAATGCAAACTAAAATTTCGGAAAATGTTGGGCGATCGTCAGCATTAATTTCCCAGCAATTTTTCATTAAATTATACCTAAAATGAATAAAGTAAATCAGTAAATCATTCATTCTAAATATTTATTATTTTAAAATTTAAAAATTGAAATCTTACTGAATATGAAAATTTTAAAATATTCATTTTAATAAATGGGTTTAACAAATATAAAATAACTACTCTAAATCATACATTTTATCAGATGAATAAACTGGTTTGGCCATTCTCATTCCATTTTTCAATGAATTGACAAATCCTGGACTCCAATTAGAACCCGCGTAAGGAGTTGAGCCCAATGAGAAGATTTCCCACAAAGTAACGCCAAAAGACCAAACATCAGATTTCTCTGAAAACTTGAAAAACTCCAAAGATTCAACGGCCATCCATTTCCATGGCAAAGGAGACTGGGATATAAAATCATTAATAGTATATTTTCATAACAAATTAAATAGTATTTTTAAATAATGAATAAACTTTTGATTTTTTTGTATATGTTGCGTCTTCAAATAATTGTCGCGATAATCCAAAGTCGCAAATTTTAGCTTTATTTGCAGAAGTCAATAAAACATTCCTTGCCGCTAGATCACAATGGACGATCTATGGTAATGTATAAATTTAAATTATATATATAAGATTAAAATCATTTTTCTTCAGTAATAAATTTAATTTTATGTATAATAATATTTTAAAAATATTGATATTTGATTTGAATACAAAATTGATTTATATTTACAACCTTATTTTTACTAAGAAATTCCATTCCGCTAACAATTTCAAAAGACCATTTCATAAATTGATTTGAAACTTCGATTGATTTTTTATTATTGCTAAATTATACAATTGTGAAAAAATATAAAATACCATTTAAATCATAAATAATTATTTTAATTATTTTTTTTAAAATATTTAAAAATATGTGAGTTTTATCATTTTTAATACATTGTAAGATTCTCATAATAATTTTCTTGTTAACCGTTATGGAACAAAAGTTTTTGCTCATTGAAAATAAAAATTCCAACATATTTCCTTTCGAACAAAATTCAACGGCGACGTACACTTCATCTAAAAATATTATTAGAAAATAATATTTTAGTATTTTTTCTAATTTATGTTTCTGAGTTAACTTGTTTTGATGTTTTCAGTGCAAACGGCAATAAGCGAAACTATATTTTCGTGTTTTCCAATCGTGGACATTATTTTTAATTCATTTAAAAGAGCTTTTATTTGGACAAGTTCGACACCGGATTTTACAACTTTGATTGCAACTTCAACATCTTCTTCGTTTGTTTTGACAAATCCACTTAAAACCATTCCAAAATTTCCACTTCCAAGAATCGTTTTTCCTAAATTTAAATTATACCAAATAATATATGTTTTGAAATTAATTAACTAATTGTTAGTAAATTAATTAAATCATACAATTTTTTAAGTTTAGGATTATTTATGTTGTTAATATTAATGTTTGAAAAATTTTAATGTTTACCGATAACAAGTTGATCTCTTTTCACTTCATATTTATTGTTATATTTGAAAATTTGTTCTTCATTTCCAATTGAATAATATATTTTTTCTCCTTCGATGAATTCCTTAATTTCATCTTTATTTAAAAATCTCTTCATTTCTCGACTTTTTCTTTTATATTTTATTATAAGAAAAATGATGACGCTCAAAAGGACCAATATAACGGCAGCCGTCGACAAGACAATTCCAATAATTGTAGCTTGAGAAATATGAGATTTTTCTATTATTATATATATATCGAGGTTTTTACGATAATTTCGCAATATATACAAAATATGTTCATTTCCTAAAATATTGGCCCAATCTTGAACCGTTCGGTTTTCGTTGTCGCGTAAATCGGTACTTGCATTAAATTCTAAAAGCAATTTGATAAATTTAATATTTTCATTGATAACCGCCAAATGCAAAGAAGTTCTTCCTTTATTGTCAGCTTGGTCGATTTTTGCTCCATGTTCCAATAACAAATTTCCAGTGTCTAAATAATTCCGATTGGCTGCTAAATGAAGCGCCGATGAATTTTGGTTTGAAAGGATACTAAGACTCGCCCCACGCTGCAATAATATTTTCACGATTTCAAATTTATTTTCGTTTACGGCTTCGATCAGCGGAGTGAAATGTTTTTCCTTTTCTGCAGCATTTACATCAGCCGATTTGTTCAGCAGCATTTCAACAATTTGAACATTTCCATTTGTAACAGCAAGAAACAAAGGGCTTATCCCATTTTGATCATAAACATTAACTTTGGCTTCTTTTTCTAACAATAATTCAACCATGTCGATATTCCCGTTTTTTACTGCGTGATGCAAAGAAGTAAATTTTCTATTATCAAAATCATTAATTTCAGCTTTGAATTCCAATAATAATTTGACCATTTCCAAATTTTTTTTTGAAACCGCTTCAATTAAAGGAGTAAAATTTGAGTCTTTTATTTTTGTGTTCACCTTAATTCCAGGAACTTTCAACAACAAACCGACGACTTCGAGGTATTCTTTTGAAACTGCAATAAACAACGCGGTTTTATGATCTTCTTGAATATCATTTAAGCTTGCATTGTTTGATATGAGAATCTGAACGATTTGTTTTTGACCATTATTTGCTGCTTTGTGCAGCGCAGACCATTGAAAAGTATCAACGTAATTAATATTCGCACTATTTAGTTTCAGCAGAATTTCCACAATGTCTTGATAGCCATTGCGGGATGCGAGATGCAAAGGAGTTAAATTAAAATTATTTATCGTATTGACATTCGGATTTCGCTTCAGAATAACTCTCGCAATGTTCGGCTGATAATGTACCAAAGATAAATAGAGCGGAGAACGATTTTCATTATCTAACAAATCCACAGCAGCCTTTTGTTCTACCAAGAAAATGGCTATCTCAGAATGTTTCTGTTGTATTGCATAATACAAAGCCGTCCAATTTTCGTTGTCAACTGCATCGATCTCGGCGCCTTTTTCCAGCAGCAATTTCACAATGTATAAATAACCTTGATGAGCCGCATTATGCAAAGCAGTTTGGTGTTTGTTATTATAAGCATTGACATGGGCATTTGCTTTAAGCAACAAACGGATAATTTGGAAATGGTTGAAATTTGAAATTTGTTCGTTTCCCAATTTGGCAGCCAAATGCAAAGGTGTTTGTAAATTTGAATCTCTGGCATTTACATTTGCACCGTTATCAACCAGAAATTCTGCAGCTTTGGTTTGTTTATTTGAAATGGCAATATGCAATGAGGTGTATTGGGATTCTTCATTATTGTTGGTAATTATATTAAAATTTGCTCCGTGGTCCTTCAATATTTGGAGAATTTCAATATCGCCAGATTTCAAGGCCAATATTAAAGGAATTCCATTTTCAATATCGGATTTTGATAGAATGGCGCCGTTTTGTAGCAATATTTTCACTACTTTGTTCTTACCTTGGGATGTCGCATAATTTAGCGGCGAATTTTTGCTGAGATCAAACGTATTTGCTTTTAAACCTTTATCTAATAGAAACAATACAATTTGTTCGTGGTCATAGTAGCTTGCTTCATGTAGTAAAGTCCAACCATTTCTATCAACAGTGTCTATTCTGACATTGTGAGTGATTAGCAATTTTACAATTTCAACATGACCTTCAGAAACAGCTAAATGGAGCGAAGTCCAATCATTTGAATTTAAAGCATTCAAATCGACTTTTGCGTCAATAAATAATTTGACAATATCAGCGTGACCTTTTGAAGAAGCAAAATGCAGAGGGGTCATTTTTTTGTTATCCGTAGAATTTAGATTTACATTTGGAGTTTCCATCAGCAATTCCAAAATGTCAGAATATCCAAAATAGGAAGCATAGTGGAAGGGATTTAAGTTATATTTATCAATTCCATTTAATCCAATTCCAATCTTAATTAAATCTCTGGTAATGTTCAATTCCGTTAGTTTCATTGCCAAAACAATTGGGTTTTGATCGACACTATAAATATTTTCAAAAATTTTAGAACTTTCCAAATTGTTATGATTTTCCAAAATTGATTTAATTTTATTAATTTTATTCTTCATTCCCAAATAATTTTTATTGTCGTCCTCGGAAGAATAATAAATGAATCTTCTGTTTTGAGGATATTCAATGATCTGTTTATTAAAAGGAATTCCAACAAAGGGCAAAATGAACGGATCTTCCAATTTATGTTCGATATTTGTTTTAAAACAAAATCCCCTGTTTTTATAATGATCGTCATAGCAACAACCTCGGTTTTCACATGAGGTTTTTGAAATTCTTGGCCATCCACAATCCTGTCTGACCAAGGAAGGATTTCCAAAGTAGCAATTACCATTTATGGTCCGAAGCAATTTGCAACCTTCACAAATTTCGTCTCTTAGGGAATTTTTGAAACAATTGTGCGCATTTGAGTAGCTGTTGTCAAAACAGCAATTGTCGTTTTCGCATTCATTTTGAGTTCTTCCACTTGAACCGCATTTGGTTCGATTTACGAGCGGATTTTGAAAATCACACATTTTATTTTCACTTTTCTTTATTTGATTTGTAGATCTGATCGGATTTTCTTTAAATTGAAAGTTTTCATAGAAACAAGAAGGATTTTCATTATCGTCATAACAACAGCTGAGATTTTGACATTCGACTAAATTGATCTCATCAAAGCCGCATTTTGATCTGAATGTTTTGGCATTTTGAAATATACATTTTTCTTTAATTCCAATTATTCCACGAGCGGTAAATTCAAAATAAAGTAAATAAAATAAAACTGACATTTTTAAGATTTTCATACGTTCTGTACAAAAATCATTAAATCCCAATTAAAGAATCAAATAAATGGAAATAATATTTTACTAATTTTTACTTGTCAATTGAATTTTTTTCTCTAGCGGTAACTATGTAATTAAAATCCGAGAAATAGTGAAACATTTTCAATATTTCTAATATCATAAATATCGTTATTTAAATAGGAAAGCACAGAATTGTGTTATGGGAAAAATAGATCTATTTTTTGGTTAAAGCAATTACTAAAAAGGAAATATAATTGATTTCTAAGTAATAATTATTAACTCAATATTTCTTTATTATATGAAATATGTTGTGATACACATAAGGATAATTGCATTTGCTAAGTGGTTGCTCAACATTTTAGCCTTTATCTAGAATTATTGATAGAAATTAGCTATAAATCTTAATTTCGACATTTAATGGTCACGATTAAAAATAAATTAAAATATAAAATAATGAATATTGAATGAAATATATTTGATAGAGTACGTCATATGTCTTGCCATATTTTATATCTAGGTAGCTTTAATTATTTAACACTCGAACCGTGATTTAAACTAACTAATTACGAAAAACATATTTCATAAATGCATATTTGAAACTATGGTATGTACTTATAAGTTTGATTATTAATAATTTGGGAAATCAATTTTTGTTATCTTTTAATTAGAAAAGACAAAATGATATTCAAATTTTATTGTAGAGTCTACGAATTCATCTTCTGAACTTAAAACTAAGATTTTAAAAGATTTACAAAATTTTAAATAACTTTTTATATTTAATTTTTATTATATTTAATTTTTAATTTCAATTAAATGACCTAGTTTGATTTTAAATTCAATTTTTTATTTACAGAAGTTTAAGTATTCTCATCGGCAGATAATTGGCATGGATATTCTAATAACATTTTTCAGAATCCCTTTATCCACGAGACGACAATAAAAGAATTAAAATATCCTTTGGAGATTCATTCAAATGCTTCGGATCCTTCAAATATTTTCCTCGTGCAGAAAGGTCAGAAATTCCTACAGATGTCAAAATTGAAAATGACCCTGAGTATCCTGGGGGAATTTTGAAATGATCAAAAAATTCAGGCAATTTCACCCAAATGATTCCTGGACTAATTGATGTGAGCAAATTTTATTTATTTAAAAAATATATTAGTGAAATTTTAATTTTTCATAATTGAATTAAAACTTTTTTTAGCTTATGACTGTATTCCTATTCAAAGGAGCGGCATTAACCCATGCGAGAGAACACTCAGCAATTAATCCAAATGTTTATCTTTTTCAATTTGACTATTATGGGTAAGTATTTGAATTAATTGGATTACAAAATGAAATTTGGTACAATTGACAATTATAGAATTCCAAATATTTAATAAAAATATACACTTTTTACTTACTTTGCACTGACTATTAATGTACAGAATGTATATAGTTACAAATATTACTTGTAATAAAAATTATTTTTTTAAAACTTTAGTGAACAAACTTGGTATACATTTACTCAAGGAATTCCTCAAATCCCTAGAGGTTTAATTTTTTATAACTATTATTTTGTAATAAGGTAAAACATCAAATTGTAATGAATAAATTGATTTATAGGAATAACTCACGCAGATGACTTGATGTACTTGTTCAACTATAAAGCATTCACAAAACTCGAGGAAATAATGGTTAGCACCCAAATGGTCAACTTCTATGTCAACTTTGCCTATACAGGGTATGAATGCTTATGTTCTTATTAACAACAAAAATGCAACTAGTTTAAATATAATATAAATGTTTAGTCAATTTAACTAATTTTAGAAATATGATTTATACATAATTGAAATTATAAAATATATTCATAGATGTTTAAAATTATTCTATTCTATTATGCTTTAGGAATCCAAATCCATCAAACCCAAATTTACAATACTGGCCAAAGTTTGATCGAGATACACAGAACTTTTTGAAAATCAATGCAATCAGCACAGTTGGAAATGACTATGCTTCACACTGGGCCGGAGCAATGCCGAAAAAGTAAGGAAGATCAACCAGCCATTAGAAAGCAAAATATTATTCTAAACTAAAATTCAATTATTATTTGTTCAATTGATTATATTTATTGAAAATTAAAAAGATTAGATATTTATGTCTAGATCATTAATACCTTACGTTCATAAATAATACAAGTTATGGCAGATCGCCAAATTGCAACATTGACAACACATGTAGCATAGCCACAACCTATTCGCTTTTTACTTAATATATGCACGAATTATATTTTATATTAACTTTAGTTTAATATAGATTATAATGCTACCGGTGTTTCTAATTTTGGTGTAGTCGTTCGGAAATGTTCGGAAAATTCTGAATATATCAGTAATCTAATAGGTATGTACATACATACTTCCATATCTCATATCCTAGTTATGTAACCTAACTATAATTTCACAAATATCGAAAGATTTAATCTCTCATTTTTACAATAATATTAATAATATATACATTTTAAATATATCTGCAATAATTTTTTGTTCAATTTCTATTAAGTTTACAAATATTTAAATACTCTTATAGAAGAACTTATAGTTTTTAAGATATTACATATGAAATTATAGCATTGCTAATTCCAAAAAAGAAATATTTATACTAGGGTCATTTCAAACATTTTTACACTCATTTTTAGGGATATCGCCGAAGTTTGTAAATGAATCTTCGTAAAACTATATGCTAACGAATTAAATACTACATAAGTATATATCATGATAATATTTATAATGAAAATAAAAATAAATTTATGTATCTAACTATTTATAAGAATTGGGGATATTTTGATTTATCATGATAATATAATAATTTGATATCTATTATGGTTATTTGATTAGGTAGCTTATTTATAAAACGTTGTTCTTGGTCCAAACCTGCCAAACCCCAGGTTTGAAAGCCTCAGGGAACACCAAAAAACCGCGAAGTTTAATTGTTAGTACATTGAGATAGGGTCTATAAACGTTTTTTAAATTTATTTGAATTTGACAAGGTTGCCCCTTACCAAATTTGGATATGTTGTTTAGAAAAGCCTTATCAAGATGTCTGCCAAGCCCCAGGTTCGAAAGCCTCAGGGAACACTAAATTCTGCACATTTTAAAAATGTAATGTATTAGGATAGGGTATATAAACGTTTTTTAAATTTATTTGAGTTTGGCAAGGTTGCCCCTAACCAAATTTGGATATGTTGTTTAGAAGAGCCTTACCAAGATGTCTGCCAAGCCCCAGGTTCGAAAGCCGTAGGGAACAGGTTTTTTTTTAAAAAAATTATTTCGGCCATTTTTTTTAAAAAAGGGCAACTTTTGAATGTTGGTAAATGCTTATTAATTGCAGCTGCAGTGTTATAATACTCTAAAACTTTATCCGCCATCTTTGTTTTTTAATATACACTTATTTTTAACAAAAATACGCCATGACCTGCTAGTTGGTATATAGATGTTGTGTGCTGGGTGGTAACTTGTTATACATCAATGGAGCTCACTTCTCAAAATGAGATTTTTGTTCTTATCAAATGATGTATAGAGAATATAATTGCCATTTGTCAGAAAATTCGAATCAAATAAGTTATTATCCATTATAAAAAACAGTTAACTCGGAGCCACCTTGTATATAATATATACTTATAGATATATACTTTATATGTGGAGTTTAACAAATTATTCCTATATGTTTGGTCATGTCATACCTATTTTATATCATAAAATTGTAAAATATTTCATTTTTACTTTCATTGTGATTTATAATTTTAATATATGCGCGATATTTTTATTTCTTCATGCTACACGGTCTAAGGTCTTTTGAATCGTGAGAATAAAACTTTTAGGTGTGAAATTTTCTTTTATTATTAGGAACTTTCTTATATAATTTATATTCCCTTCCTTTGAAGAACTGAATCGTAAATTATCTTCTTTAATATTAAATGAAGGAAAAGGGAGCAATGGCAAATCATTTTCATGTAAACAACCTTGTGAAACCTTCCTTTGCTTTTCTCAGAATAAACCCAAATTCTTTGAATCCTAAGTTGGCACTTTAAATTCATTGGTACATGAAACTTCATAGAAGTAAAATAAAATTTATTTACTTATATATTTTAGAATAGAGAATATTAAATTATTATTTTAATTCTAATAAATATTTCTAATTTTACAAATTGTTTAAATAATATTTAAGTATACATAAATTTTTATTGTGATCATAATGTTTATAAAATTGTTAATTTTATTCCTGTTTGTTATTTGTGTTCATTGTATCTCTTATGGAACTGCGCGTCTTCGCCCTCAAATTGTTAGTTATTTAGACGATTGCGGAGACGGGCAAAGATGTAACGAAACAGCTAATTTGTATTGTTCAAGAACAGAATATCAAACAAGTGCTTGCGTTTGCCTCCCCGGATTTGTTTATTCTGAAACAAATAAACTCTGTGTTGGCCTTGTTGGAGCAAAATGTTCTCCAGACATTCCAGATTATTTTGATGAAGACGGCGACACAATCATTTTGATTCCCAATAGGCCTTGCGTCGAAAATGCATTTTGTTCTGCTAATGCTGAATGTCAATGTGACGTAGGATTTTCAGAAATGAGAAAAAGATGTGCGGCCAATCACAAAGTAATGAACTAAAATTTATCAATTTATATTAATGTAAAATAAGTATTAAGTATGCTATAACTGATACGATACTATATTCAAATTAATAAATTATTTAAACCAGATCAAATTAATTATTATTAATTTTATGTAATTCTCCTTATTTTTTAAATAATATTTAGATGGCTTGTATCGACAATGGATGCAATAGCGAAGCGGGACTTGAATGCGGACCATCACGACATTGTGAATGTACAGGCGGAACTCTGAGTACATTTTCTCCTTATAGTCAACGTTGTGTTTCAAAAGTTGGCGGGACTTGTTGGGAAGGACGAGGATGCGTCGAAGGCGCTGTTTGTTTTCATAACACTTGCGTTTGTTCTTCAGGTCGAAGAGAATATCCAGGAAGATTTTGTGCACTTTCGAAGGCTGCCAATGTGAAAATTCCTTTCGCAATGTATGTTATTTTATTATGTAAATGTATTTTTACGTGAAATTTGAAATTCAAATTAAAGACAATTTGTATAAAATTTACGAACACATTTTTAAAAATCAATTATTTTTTATAAATAATGGAGTATGTATGTATGTTGGTGAGAGTGAGAGAACACTATAAATTGTCCTCCCAGCCGTGCAGGCCATGTGGCTCATTGCAGTCTCTCTCTAAAAATGGAGTGTACTATTTTGTCACTTTTAAATTAGTGATAGTTGATAAAGATGGTCTTTCATGAAAATTTAATATATTTTTGTTTAATAATTATATTTATTGTTTATTTAAATATAGTAAAAAATAATGATTTACAATTTACTCTAGGTATATGATTGTTAATAAATATCGATTTTACCGAACCTTACAATTAGCAAACCTCACAATTAATCGAAAATAAGAATTTTTTTTAATAATTTTGACTTCGTAGATTTTTAATACATAAGTACTATAGTACCTAAAATTTGATAACACAAAAATGAATATAGAAAAGAAAAAATAATTATGTCATTAATATATTTTTATTGGTATTTATTAGATAAATGGACTTTATTTGGACTTAATATTTATATTTAAAATAAATAAATAAATGTTAATAAGTAATTTGTAGTTGTTAATTAAAGGAAATAAATTGTTGGAAATATTATTTTATTCCATTTTGAAAAATATTATAATTGGTTAAATGGGATTTAAAGAAGATGGTATTCCTGTTATTCCACAATGAATTAGTTCATATGTTAATGATATTTGTCCTTGGGATGCCATTCAAGAACTCATGATGTCTTCGTTTTGAGATTAGGTTTTACTATACAGTCGGAACCAAAAAGGGTCGTGCATCAACATTTTAAAGTCTGAATAAATATTGGAGGCAAAAATATAAATG
>JAQGBZ010000361.1:0-63177 GCA_034687125.1 Neelides folsomi
GAGAACGAAGTTGAAATTTATAACAAATTACTCAAATTTCTATTTCTTGCTTCATCTCACGTCATTGTCAATCAAAATATTTTTAAAATGGTGAGGAATTTATTAGAATAATTTTTTATTAGATTAATTTTTTAATGCGATAAATAAATATTACATTCATTTTTAAGTGAATAATAATTTTAATGTAATAAATAAATTAAAAAATTTAAATTTTAGGAAGAAACTATTGGAGTGGAAATTAATTCAGGTTTTCACCCAAAAGAATTTATTAATCGTTTCAGCACCGTTGACTGTACGCTCAATTTTGACAGAAATATTTACAAATACCCCGATATTCCTAAAAATTGGACAAAATTTCCAGTAGGCTCAAAAATTTTAGAAAGAGATTCAAAAATTTCAAATAAAGTTCAACAATTTCTGTCAATATTCCAATCAGTAACAATTTCATGTACTGACATATTTACAAATCCAAATCAGTATGAAAAGACACCTATTATCGACACTTATTATCAACAGTTATTATCGACACATTTTATCGATAATATACTTTTTAGGAAGAAGGCAAAAAATGTTTACCAAGGTTCCAATCAATCTTCAATTAAAAATCTTAATGAATTTTTTAATGAATGCATTGAAAAGGTGAACAATCCGGATTCGGAATATTTCAACTTTAATCTGATTAAAAATACTTTGGCATTTAATAACGCTCAATTGTCAAACAAATTGGAAAATGATAATCATAATGTTATTAAAGAACTGATCAAAAATTATGAAACTGATTTGAACAATTTTTGTGAAGAATTTAAAAAATCTCCACTTCAAGATCCCCTTGATGGATTAATAAAATTGAAAAATATTTTGACAGGGGAATTTGAAGGAAATGACAACTTAAAAATCTTAGAAAATGCTAAGGCTTATTCAAATTATTTAGAAAATGTCGAAGAACTTGAAGCTGAAGCCATTGAAAAAATCACATTGAATAAAAATGAGGATTTTGATAAAAAATTCTACAAATGGAAAGAAGAATTTAAATCATTGGTTTGCGAAACAGTAAAAGGCAAACTAAATCCATGTGAAGCAGTAAGTGACTCGGATTTTATTTTTAAACTTCTGCAATTCAAAAACGAGGAGAAACATGATTCAGATGAATACTCCTCAACGGCACTGAACCTAAATTCTCAAACTTCCGCTGATACCGAAGTTATTTATCAAGCAAATGTAGCTTTTTCACCTGAAACAATTCAAAGTGAAGCTTCAAAAAATCAAGAAGACTACTTCTTGATTATGACTTTTAAATTAAAAGTAAATAGATATTTAAAAGAATTTAAAAAATTTAGAATTGAAATGAATCAAAAATCAAATTCATCTTTTTTGGATCAAACAAGTTTCCTAGATAATTTCAAAACTTTCTTGAATGAAGTTGACCAAAAAATTCCATGTTGCGGAAGGAAAATTCCAAACTTAAAAGAAACAGCAAGCAGTGGTTTTAAAGAGGATGGTAATAGAAATAATCTGAATAGATTTGAGGAAAATATAAAGGAAGAAGAAAAAATAAAAGCAGAAAAACAGAATAGGGAAATAGAGAAAACGGTTCAAATTTATGAGATTATTAAATTGTATCTTGACTACTACGACAGTACGTTCAATGAAGCTCTCAGTGGAAAATATTTGAATGAAGTCGAATTAAAGCTTCTTCACCAAAATTCCATGGAAAAAATTCAAGAAAATGAAAATTATCCAATTCTCAAGAATGTAGTTTTTGAGGAAAATAAATTTCTCGAAATCATTAAAACAAAATTTGAATTATTTTCTAAATTGAACAAGGAAAAAAAAGATCGTTATTGTGAAAATTTCGAATTATTGAAATTTTACTACGAGAATTTAAAAAATGGAAGAGAAGAAAAATTCATTTCCTTTGTCAAACATGAATTCATAGAGAATCTTCAAATGCTAAATATGGAAGATGATTCAAATTACATTCTTTTGTTAAATAAAATTTCTGAAATTGGTGAAAATAAAGAATTTCGAGAATTATCAACAGATTACAAACTAGAACTTAAACATTTCATAACAAATTGGGAGAATTTTTACAAAGAATTTTCCCTGTTTGTAAAAGATCTTTTAGATTCGGATGATTTGGGAAATATTTTTAATGAAATAGACATGGAAAAATCAATTTCTGAGAATTTTAACTTCAGATTCCTGGAAATGAAAAAGAATTTGAAAATTCTTAGCTGCAATTTTGTTCACCAGATTATTGCAGAAATTTCTGTTCACTTCAATAAGAGAAATCAAAATAGTTTGAAAGAGGAATTTGAAAAGATTCCAGAAATTCTTTTTCATGATTTTCTACCTGAAATTAAAAAGGAATATATCAAAGAAATGAAACGAATTCTTTTTCAAGATTATCAAATTACAACTAAATATAAAATCAAAGATGTTCATGAAACAATCGTTGAAGAATTGTCTTTTTCATTTTCAAAGACACTTGAATTAATTTACAACAAAAAACTTGAATTCGAAGATGTGATCAAAATTCCTTCCTTCAAAAGATTGGAAATTGAATTAGTCAAATTAAGAAATAATTTTATCAAGGAAAATGAGAATAATTTAATTCAGCTCCAACTTTTTGTCAAAGACTCTGTTTCAATTTACAATAAAAATTATGAATTTCTGACGTCAATCAAAAATTTAAAACTTCCCGCTTTCGTCCCAACAAATGAGGAATTGCAAATTTTGCACGAAGAATTCTTAACAAGTTCACTCGATCAATTGAAAGACACAATCTTTTCCTGCAATTCAATTTTATTCACAGAAACAGATAAAAACCCAATTGTTTCATTCACAGAGAAAGATTCACTCGCAGCTTCAAACGAACTCTTAAGAATAACTAAGGATGATTTAAAAGTTAAAATTTCAAGTTTGGCTTGTGAGATAAAACAATGGGAAAATGAACCAAATGAATTGGAAGATTTTGAAGGAGAATTTGTGATTGATTTCACTCCGTCGACAATCAGCCTTTATTACAAACTGCCCGGAGAAGAAAATTTCAAACCTTTGAATATGACGAAAAAAGAAAATGAACCAAAAACAAACATTTCCTCGAACTTTATTGCCCAAGACAGAAAAAACAATTTCATTTTTGATCCTGTTGAAATTGAAAAAAGCAAAAACCTTGGAATAAAAATTAAAACAATTTCTGGAAATTCAATTTTTAAATCAATTTCGGAAATTGAATTTGAAAACAAAACCTTTCAATTTGTAAAAAATGGGCAAAAATTCAATTCAATGGAACTTCAAGCTTTGATTTTTTCAAGATTCAAAACAACCGCTGAATTGTTTTTCAAAATGCGAATAAACAAATTAACCCTTCTTTTGCCAACATTCTTCTCTATTGCAGGAAAAGAATTTTTGATTAAATCCGCAACTCTCGCTGGTTTTAGTCAATTGAATGTTACAAGTTTTCTGGAAGCTGTTGCAGCTTCTAATTTGCCCTTAATGGGAGAGTCCCAAAACGTTTTAATTGGGAGAAAAACCGGAAATGTTGTTGAAGCAGGTTTATTTGATTTTCATTATCAAGATGATTATGTTGAAATGAATGAAATTGTTAATGAATTTTTTGAAATTTCTTCTCCGTTGCTTGCTCAATATTTTAATGTTATTCAAACGGGTGCTGAACAAATAATCCCAAAAGGCAAACCGGTGGAAGATTTCGAATCGTTGATGGAAAATTTTCGACTTGATCTTAACAATCAATTTCCTGGCAATTTAACTTTTTTCCAAGAAGAGAATTCTTACATTTGCCCTTTTCTCAATCTTGATTTGAAGAAAATCAACTCAAAATTCCATTTGCCTTTTTATATAAAAATTGAAAATAACGAAACAGTTATCCCAATAAATGAACTTGAGATTCTGCATTTTTCAATTAGTAATCAGAAAAGTTCAAACATTGAATTGGAAATTTACGAAAAGCTTGAAGATAAAAAATTTAGTGATGGGATCATTAAAATTCACAACAAAAATTACAAAACAATTGCGCTTAGTTTTGAAATTTCACAACTGAAAACACTGGGAAATTTTAATGCATTCGCAAATGGTAAAGGAGAAAAATTGAAAATCGAGTGGTTTCATCCTTCTTTTGGCCAAAGGCGAAATCGAATGGTTAAAAACATAGGCGAATCAATTAAACAAAACGAGGAAATTTTGAAAAATGTTCTCGATTTTTTGACGTACGCAAATCAGAAGGAGGAATTGATAAACACAACCAGTGGAATGGATCGATTTAAAGGAGAATGTATTTCCAGTATCAATGATTCTAAAAAGTATCTTGATAAACCTTTTCTTTCTCTGAAACAAATTCAAGATAATTTAAACAATTTGAAAACAGTTATTGGTCGATTGTATTGATTAATTTAATTTTATAATATAATTTCAGTTAATTATATTTATTCATTTATTATATTTTAAAGCAGTTTAATGGGAATTAACTTGATAGACTTAAAAATAATTTGTAACTATTAGTACTGTATGTAAATAGGGATGTAAATTAAAATTTATGATTTATAATCAAATAAATATGCAAAATTGCTCAAATTAAGTTTTAAAAAGTAATATATAAAATAAAAATGTAAGGTATTATCTGGGAAATGTTTATTTAATTTGGTTAAATTAAATCAATTCAAAATATTTTATTCATTTATTTATCATTTAATTCAATAAACCAGTATAAATATAATGCTTAATGTTAATGTTAAACAAGTTGAAATTATTCAAGTACATGAAATTACCTAACGTAAATTGATAATAAATTCATAGAATAGAATAATAACATTTTATTATTAACTAAACAATGTTTATAGTATTTTGTAACGTTATAATTTTGTATATTTGTATGCTTTATTCGAATAAATACCTATTTACATGTATAAAAGTTACCACACACCACACAATAATTTATTTAAAGCAGAAAAAGTTTACTGTGATTGAATGTTATAAACTAATTAATGTGATGAATTCTAGTTTTCCCGATCTTTTCATGTATTATAATATATGTTTGTGCATTCCCGTCTCAAGCGCTTAAAGAAGTTTTATTCACTAAATAGAATCAAATCGTATTTAAGAACTACGATGGCAGAAAATCTCACTAGCAATTTGTCTCTACTTTCAATCGAGAGAGATTTGACTGAAATTTTATGTGAAAACTCATATATCGTTGTTGATAAATTTGGCTCAATTTCTAACCACCGAATAAGTTTTTTGTTGTGAAATTAATTTTTATATTGTATTATGTAGATATTATTCAATTTCATTTTGGTACCTGTGTCTAAAAAAATTCTGGTTACGCCATTGCCCGTTATACATTAATTTGATTTTTAAATCGAAAAATGCTTTAATTTATAAAATGAAACAAATAAATAAAATATTTTAAATATTATCAAAAATAATAATAATTATAATTTAAATTTAAATATCAAGATAAGACGTTATAAATTTTAAATAATTTTTATTCAAATATTATTTACATATTGATATGAAGTAGCGATTAACTAAATCTTGAAAAAATTAAACTTTAGAAATACACATATTGTGAATTTAATTATCCTTAATTTATTGGTATTGCTAATTTATATTTAGTAAATTAAAATTAAGAATTTTTAATTAACCTAAGAATAAATGTTCAAATATATTAATTCAACGTTAAAAATGAAATGAAAGAATTTAATTTAAGTTCTTTTATGATTTATTTAAAATTTATGTTATATGGTAAGTATTACCCTTACTTACAAATCATTATTTTGTTCCATTTGCTCATTGCTCTACAGTTTTAGTCCGAGTCCTCTGATTCTGAATCTGATTCTGAATCTGATTCATCATCATCTTCAAGTAATGGAACTCTTTTCTTCAAGTTTTCCTTAGCTGCTTGTCGCCTTGCAAATTCAGACAATATTTCTAATTCTTTTTGGGTTTTATTTGTATGATTAATTGCTTTAATCCGAATTCTGAGGTCACAATCATATTCAAAATAAACGTCAATGAGATCTGCCCCAGCTTTACTCTCAGACGTTTCCAAAGCCAATGATCCAACCTTGCTCAATAGAGGGTCAGAGGTCAAAACCATTTCTTCAGCTTCTCCTTCGAATATTGGAAGAAAAACTTGTTTTCCTTTCTTCCCATTAGTGCATTCAACTTTCCCTTTAAATGGAATGACGCTTCCACGAGGAATGACAATTTTAAATTGATTTCCTTTAATTCCAATCCCAATCGTCGACGGAACAATGTCTTCCAATTTGTACTTGTCAAGTAAATCGGAATTATTTCCTAAAACATTGTCTCCGAATAATTTAGCAGCTTGGCGTCCAGCTCCAAATGCCACAGCTAATTGCTTGTCCTTTTCGTCAACCCATTTCCCATTCCATTCAGGGCCAAAAAATTCAACCAGAGTTTCTTTGACCTTTGTAACATTTGACATCCCACCGACCAAAATCACATGAGTAATTTCATGCTTCTCAACTATTTTTCTTTCAAACATCCTCTCTAACTTGATTCTGATATTTTTGAAATTTCCCTTGTTGATTTCATTAAATTCATCCCGGGAAAGTTGGAATTCAATATTTTTAGTGTCTTGGACAAGTTCAATTTTAATTGTTTCCTCATTGGACAGTTTGCATTTTGCATTTTCAATCTCATTTAAAAATCGTCTTTCAAAAATATTGGCCAATTTTGAAAGTTCAGCTTCAGCTGGATCCTCTGAATATTTATATTGAAGATAATCTTCACCATTGGTTTTGGATTTTTCAATGAAATGGTCAAAAATGGCTTGGTCGAAGTTCCTTCCTCCGAAATGGGGATCTCCTCCTATTTCAAGAACTTTAATTGAATTGATATCGGATTCAATGATGCAAAGATCAAGAGTTCCTCCTCCGAAATCAAAAATCAAAATCTTCCTAGAAGTTTCATCTCGCAATTCTGGGGTATGCATTCTGTAAGACACAGCAGCTGCTATTGGTTCTCTCATGAAGCAAATCTCCTGAAAACCTAAAAAATAAAAAAAAATTGCCATTAAAAAATTTAGAATAAAAAAATATTTACATTAAAAAAATTTATAAATTTTGTAAATATTTCAATATTACTATTTACAGGATGCGCCGTAAGTATCTTTCTTTTTTATTTAGACAAACATATAAAAAAGAAAGATACTTATGGCAATCCCTGTATATATATACTATTATAAATTACTATTATATTTTCAATATGGTATACTATTATTTTATTTATTTTAAAATTACCTGCTTCTTGAGCTGCTTTATATAAAACTTCATTATATTCATTTGAAGCTTGTACAGGAATTGTAATGACAACAAATGTAACGTCCATTTTGCAATATCTAATTGCTTCCCCTCTCAGCTTTTTAAGAATCAAAACCACAACGTCTTTGGGGTCAATTAAATTTCCATTTGATAATTTTATCATGGCATTTCCATTATCCCCCTTCACGATCTTCGTTTGCCATTGTCTCAAATCATACTGAAGTCGTTCGTCATCAAAAGTTCGCCCTAAAATCCTCTTCGGTTCGTAAATTGTATTAAATGGATTTTCAAAATCTTGCTTTTTTGCTGCAATTCCAACCAAATGTGTTTCCAAACCAAAGGAGTTATCATCTTCCCCAGTTGGCATAATGTAAGCAACAACAGAAGGACTCAAATCCTGGCCTTGGTCAATTTGGATCGAATTCGATTTTCCATTTTGGGAAACTGTACAGGAAATGTAGGTTGTTCCAAAATCAACTCCAAGAACGGGATTTTTTTTGGCAGCATTTATCCGATTTTGTTCAGAATAAGCATGAAGTTTGAATTTCAAAGCTTCGTCAATTTTCTTTTTGAGTCTTTCGATGTCAATGTCGCAAGTGATATTTTTCTTTTGTTTGAAATCTGTAAGAACCTCATTTGTAAGAAGTTTGTTTTTAACATCCTCAATTTGAAGATCAAAAATTTGTTTGATATTATTGTAGATTTCTCCGCATTCAACTTTTTCGCCTAATTTAGCTTCAATTAATTCGGTCGCTTTTATCCCAATTTCCTTTTCAACTTCACCAATCTTGATATTGTCTAGGATAAATACATCCAATCTCAAACTCTCATCTCCTGACTCTAATGATTTAAGATAAGTGAAAGCATTTTTAATTTCCATTTGGATTTCGTTATTTGTGAAGGCAAGTTTAGTGTTCTCAAGTCTGAAATATAGAAAATGTATTTATTATTTAAATTTTAAATAATATTCTTAAAATAATGAAATTAGTTAAAATAATTTATAAAAAATATAATCTGTACTTCTCTTTAATTGTTTCTATTTCGTTGATCTTTATTTGAAGAAATTCTCTCACAGTTTTAACTTCGCCTTGAAGAATTTTTTCTTCCATTTTTTTGGCTAGCTTTTTAATGGATTCTTTAATTTCTTGTAATTTATTTTCAATTTCTCGTCCTGTCAATTCTTTTTCAGCTTCAATCAATTTTTCTTCCTCAAATTGAATTTCCATTATTTTGGCTGTTTTTAAACTCTCTTCTTTAATTACTTTTAGTATTTCATCAACTTTGGATTCAAATCCGTTTACAATAATTTCTGAAGGATTTTTAAAATATTTCCCCAGATGTTGCCGAGCATTAATGTCAAATTGATCAATTTCCTCTCCAGTATAATGCGCTTTCCCATGGTTTATTAATTGCTGATTCAAATTTTCCGCGTATAATTCAAAGATGAAATTAACATCGTTAATTTTTCGATCCTCAAATTGTGTTTCAGCATTGTAGTAAAGAATTTCCATTTCTCTTGCAAGTTCCATCTTTTTCTGTTCATAAACGAATTCTTCAATGAAATCAATTTGTTGAAATCCTTCAATTGTTTCTTTCTTCATCTGATCGAACATATTTCTGAATTCGGATTTTAAGTCAATTTCAATAAGAGCAGCTTTGAAATCATTGAGACTTTGGGCGGAATTTTGTTCCAGAGTTTCAACAGCTTGTATTTTAAGTTCTCTCAATCTGCTTTCTTCTTCTGCTTCTCTTCTAAATTGTTCTTCCTGCAACCTTTGGATTTCAGTGATCAAGTCGACGTATCTTTGTTCAAGAGCAACAAATGTGGGCGAATTTGCATATCCTTCAATCAAATAATCAAAGTCTCTTTCAATTGTGGTCAACTCATCGTCCAATGAATAAAGAATTCGTGATTTTGCAGCTTCCATTAAATCGGAAATTGGAGTTTTATTAAATTTCTCCAAAAATTCCTCGTCAGTCAAATTGACAAAAATTGTTGAAATTGTCTCGAATTCTGATTTAACGTTTTGGCGAACTCTTTCCAAATACTTCCTTTTCTCTCCTTCATTTATTGTCAGTTGAATTCTGTGAGAGGATTCAATCTGAGCTTCGAATCTTGAAATCCTTTGTTCATGGTTCAAAAGAGCTTCGGTTGGCAATTGTCCGAAATTTGATTTTAGAACATTTATTGCCTTTTCTTTAGTTTGCTCATGATGGAAAATAAATTTTTCTTTTCCGAGAAACTTGTGATCTCCTTTGATGGAAGTCATCGAGGTCAAATAAAATGCTTTAGCATTGTTTTCAGCAAATTTAATCATTGATTCGATAATTGACGCAAATCCTCTATCGTTTAATTCAAATTCGTCAAAAGATCGAAGCGGCTCATTGAAAATTTTAATGAGATTTCCAAGCAAAGAAAGAAAATTCTCATTTGAAATTGGCTCATTAAAAAATTTCTTTTCGAGTTTTTCCAAACCCTTACCCAAATGTAGTTCGTTCAGAATTGTCTTGATTGATTTGTCGAGTTGTTCGATGAACACAAAATCGTCAATTTCTTCCAATGACCCACTTGAACTTTTTTTGAAGACTTTGTCCGGGAAGTTTGAAATTGTGAGTCCTTGAATTGAAGTGAAAATGTTAAGATGTTCCTTGAGATCTGGATATTTTTCAAGAAAATCTGCAGGATCTTCATTTTCAAATTCCTTTGAGGTCAAAAGGAAAAAAAGACGTCCCAGATTCAAATTCGAATTTTCGTGCCATTTCATTTTTAAAGGTAAATTTATTGGAAAGATGTTGACATTCTTCTGTTCTGGTATTAAGTAAATTGTCAAGGACGACAAAATTAATTGGAGAAAAGCAAGGCGATCGTTCATATTTCGGAAATTTTCAATTGGTTCGAAAAACGTTGTGTTGAGAACATAAATTGCCAAATTCTCTCCCCCGTTTTGAATAATGAAGGGCGAAGAAGTAATTGAAATCCCAGGTTGAGTTTGCTCTTTTCCCTTTTCCCAATTAAATCCTTTGAGAGGAGAAGAAAATTCGTCCATGTTTTGGTAAAGCGTAAAATCCACATTTCCTTTCTTTAGTTCTGCAAGATTTCTATGAGGTTAAAATATAAATTTATTATTTTTATTTTATCAACAAACTAAATATAACACTTACATGCAATGTACAAGTATACTTAATATTGTATAAAGATAAATCAATTATTTTTAAAAGGGTGATTTATAAATAATATTTCTAATAATATGGTAATTACCGCATAACATAATTGATGTAAAATGCGCTCTCCGATGATCCAATAGTTGACAAAAATCCAACTTTCATTCCATCTGATTTGCTTAAGATCTCTTTAAGCTCTTCGTCTTTAAGGGCAAAATAAGGATGGGTGGAATTGAATTGAATGATGTTTTCAATTTTAATTTCCTCGGTTTCCATAGTTTCTAACTAATTAAGAATAGAATTGTCATTTAATTAAAACTTAGTATTTTGTATTAAATTATAGCTTATTAATGTAAAGTGAAAGTCTTAGATCTCCCTTTACTTTTAGATATGATCGTATAAAGTATTTTATAAAGAATAAGCAGTAACAAATAGTAACTTGAAACCAATTTAGATTAAGGCATAAAAAAGATCAACACAGATCCCTTACTTTCACTATACTTACTACTTTAAAACATTTTTTCAAAAAGACATACGTAATTAACTAATGGTATGGTAACTGGTAAGTTACATACGCTTTGAAATTCAGATTCAAATTGAGTTAGTCGATATGAAGGAAAAATTAATTGTAGTTCAAATCCACCGTTCGAAAGATCCAGGAGAACGGCATCATCGTCGAAGCCCTCGTCTATTAAAATAATATTCGGTTATCAAATTACATTAAGGTGATCAGATCTGATATTTACAATTAATGCACATTCACAATAAAGTAATTTCATTATATTGGTTTTAAAGCCAAACTATCAAATATGTAATCAGATCGAATAGAATTTAATTAAAGGATTAGAGTAAATTAATAATATATACTTATTAGTACGTATTCTACGTATAAATTATTTTTTACCTTCGAACTTTTCTAAAAGTTCGGATTTATTAATATTTTGAAGACAATGTTGAATTTTACGGTAACTCATGATAATTGAACTAAATTACCCAACAAAGTTCATTATGCATTTCAGATTGTGTATGATTAAATTAATCTTCCGACTTATTGGCCACTATTTTTGCGATGAGTAAGTGATGGCTTTCTAAGGGTTAAAATGCGATAAGAATTGATCTGTTCATTCTCGGATATTTTAATGATTCATATTCATGTGATGTTTATTCATGTGGACTCATTCTGATATGCTCATTTATTTATCATTATATTGTAATGTAACCGATAATACTTATTTGCATGTCAATTTTCATGGTGGAGTTGTTTTTTAATCCCTTCTTGTAGTGCAAATTTTTATTTATCCACCAGTTTCAAGTTTCATAACATTTATCGTTAGTGTATAAATAAATACAAACTTAGGTGCGTTATTTATTTTATGGGAAATAAAACTGCAATTAAATTTGCTTACAATTAGTCTAAAAATTCCTTTGCACCCCATGTTGTTTGCTTAATATAAGACCCTATCCAAGCCAACTGTGAAATTGTGGGAGGAACCACCCTCCAGAAAATGACCTTTTTTCCCGTCTATTTTGCCCCGATTACATTGCTATCTCGTTACGCAGAAGAATTCCGCCGGTATATCTTATTGCAATTGTTCCCCATAAAAAGTTATGTATAATGGATAATTGAAAGTGGGAGGAATTGTACGGCGTAACTTGCCTATGAAGATTTATTGGATTTAAAAGGTTGCCAATTTTCTCACATATAACATAATTCAAATAAATAAATAATATATTTAAATGTTATTTTAATACAAATTACTTATAAATATAAATATAATAAATTAATAAGTATTTATTAAAAATACCGCCAAAAATACCGCCGTCATTTTAAATTTTTAAAATTTTTTAAAAATTTTTTAAAAATTAAATTTTTATAATTAATAAAAAAAATCAGCAGTAACACCAAAATGTAGAGCGCAGCGAGTTGCCACTATACGTCCCCATTCGTCGATTGGAGATCAATTAAAGAAGAAGTTAGGGTTGGAAAGTTTTGGACGACGGGAACGGCCATTTTTAAATGATTAAACAAAGGGTTATACGGGTTTCGACCGGGCCGCACAACCATCGCTAAAATAATCAACATGAATAATTTGAGGATTTTTACTTTTTAACCATACTAAAAACGTATGGTTGAATGAATGGAAAGCTGTCGTGTTGTGAGTTTTTGAGTCGCTAATAAATGCAAAAGAATGGAAAACTACTGAGTTTAAGTTTGGGTCATATATATGAACAACACAAGCATGTATAGTTGCTTGGTCATTATTGAAATGATGAGCTTGGGGTTCTTTTTGAACAATGATGCTGAAATTTTCCCCAAAGTCAACATGAACAACCGCAAAAGTTTGATTGTGAATCAAATCTTCACGTTTTTTTGAAAAAAGAAGCTTGAAAATTACTAATGTAATTGTGGGGAATAAAAAGTTTTAAAGCTTGGTATAAATAATCCATAAAATCCTCAATATTACAAACAATTTCAAGAATTTGAAATTTTTTATTTGATCTTGACCAAGTTGAAAATAATATTTCTCCCTTTTCTCCAATAAAAGGTAAAATATAATTATACAACTTTTGAGGATAAGATTCACCACGGGAGCAAAGTTTACAAACTCCTAAAAGACAATCCTTATTATTTTCATCACAAACTAAACAAGAAACTAATTCTTTCCTTAAATGTTTCGGAAAATTTAGCCCATGCAAAATTAGATCCAAATTTCCGTGAATTTCGCACACACATACATTTTGAGCTTGAGGGTGACTAGGTAGCTTACACCATTTTGGCCTGTAACTACAAAATACTGATTTTCCTATTTTAATGTTAGGATTCTCATTTTTGAAATCGATGAATAACTTATTTAAATTTTTAAGCAAAAGCCTACCTGATTTAATAATTGAAATTCCATTTTCATCTATTTTTGTACAGGACTTGATTGAAGGTAACTGATATGAATTCTCGTCTAGTTCATAAAATTTTTCTACTAACTTCTTTGTCTCGTCACTAATTTTATTATGAGCTACTCGTTTAACCAGCTTCAAGTTATCCTTACTTGAAAGCTTAATCCCTGCTTGGGCAAGTCTATGGGAACAACCTAATTCCTTTAATGTTGTGTGTGCGTTCCAAGGTGTAATGCTGAGAAGTTGGATTTTTTCTAAGCGATCGGCTTTTTCGAGATTTCTGCGTATATTTGACTTTATTTTTGCCAAATCGGCAGAATCTTTTTTTAGCCTGTTAAGGGTATCAAAATCAACTTCTACTAATTTACGAGGTTTGGGAATTTCTTTGGATTCATTCACTGGATTGTCTTTAATGTATTTTCTGCATACCTTACATACATACATCCCTGGAATGAGCCCATAATCATTATTTCGAAATGATTGGAAATATAATTTTGTGGTTATAATTCCTCCTTTACAATTATGATTACTTTGAGAAAAGCTAAATCCCTGACATGGTCCTTCCCTATTTTTACGAACCTTCATAGATCCAAATTCAAAATAATGCTGTAGACAAACATAACCTGATTTTGGAAAATGATAATTCTTTTATTTGATATGATCTTGTAAGTAAAAGGTTAAAGAAGTAGAGCACTTATCCAAATCCTTGTAGTTTCCTTCATTTTCCTCTTCGCATTCATCTTCTAAGAGTTCTCCAACACAGCATTTTCTTTGAATCTAATTTATAACCATAGGTATTAATTAAAAAAATCCAATTAAAATATATAATATTCATTAATAATTTAAATTAAAATAGATGATTAATATATATAAATTTTAATACAAAAGGAAGTATGATAAATATATTATGTATACAATAATTAATATATTATAAATATATATTTACCTGGAGAGCATGGAGAGCTTCGTCGATCTCCATCATTTCCTCGTCTTCACCCGTCATTTCCACTTCATCACCTCCAGTGTCGTCGTCTTTCTTCTTCTTTCCAGCATCGTCTTCATCTGCTCCCTCGTCGTCGTCTCGTTTCCTCTTTAGGCAATCCATTTGAATCTCTGGTCCACTTGATCCTCTTTGGCTTCAACAGCGTCTTCTTCCACACAAGGCAGGATTCAACAGGAGTGGAGGATAATGGATTGCGCACATGGTTCATGAGGCACATGGAAGGATGACAATGAGATAATTTGGCGGGTTTTATTCAAAAGAATTATATTTATTCATATAATTACATTCTGGCAAGATAGGAAATTTGGCAACGTCTAATTCTTCTGTGGGTTAGGGGAACGCCCAAGGGGTGGATTTAGCGGATGGCTTGGATAGGGTGATAATTTAGTATAAACTTTTTTAATATGTAACGCAAAAATAAAATGTTTAAAACACGTGTTACCGTAAACTGGGAAAACTTTATTCATTCATTAATAATTACTAAACTGCTTAATATTTTCAAAATTAAAATTTTATATAATTTGTGAAAAGGTCTTTTATAATGATCCAATATTTAGTTTTATCTTTTGATCAATATCTGATTCTATAAAAATCGGTAAACACACGGTTCAAAATATGTCAATTTTTAGTACCCAAAAGGATCCCCGAGAAATCGTTGAAAAAGTCGTATGATTTGTCCGATTACTATTGTTCTATTAGATACTGAACAGAGGGGTCTAAATCTTGTATAAAAAACGAAAAGCATTTGCCTGTTTTTTTAAATATGGCGGCGTTCAATTTCACCTCGCGATTTCTAGATTTTTTTGGGTTACTTTGAACTGGCGTGTGACTTTGAACGGTCATACAAATTATATGGATATATCGTGTATATGACAAATTTTATGAAAGGCAACTTTAAGACAGATACATATCGACATGTAAAAAGCATATGTAATGTTAATTGATTTTTTTAAACATGAAAATACAGATTTAGAACTTCAATTTCGAAGACGTATCTTCGAAGACGTATTTTTTACAAATGATACTCAAAATATGGTTTTATTTTATTTACACATTGTGATGATAAGTTTACCAAATCGAGAAAGATTCAAATATCACTTTGTCATCGCCAATTAAAGGTCATAGAGGAATTTACCATTTTCAGGCGATTTCACTATTTTGTATGTTGAATATAATGGTAAAACATGTTTTAATATTTTTTTAAAACGTATGTTTGTTCAAAGACACCTTTATAAATAGATTAAATTGAATATCCATTAAATTCACGTTAAAATCAATGAGCGTTCAAAGTCACCCCTTTTCGATTTAGACTTTGAACGGCTAGTTTTTAAAAAAAACATAGATAAGGAGTGGTTTTAAAAATTTATAATTTTATATTATATTTAGGACATACTGATGAAACTTTTATGCCTCATGACATTTTTTGATAATTACACTAATAAAGAAGTTATTCCACGTGAAAGTTCAAAACCGTTCAAAGTCACCCCAGTTTACGGTACATATAATTATGTAATACTTATATCTATATTAATAATGTTGCAGTGTTGCATATACCATAGAGTACCATATATTATACCTTGTAGTATTGGTGACTTTTTAAGTTATAGCATATTGAATAAATGTTTTATAATGTAGTAGAGCATATAGTATACATACTACACAAATGGATAGAATAAGTATAATTTAATATAAGTTACAATTTATCATATTATTTAAATATTAGAAATAAAACTTTTACTCAATAAATGCTTAATAATTAATATTCTAAATTTTGGTGTATTATCATCATTATATTTATTAAGAAATTTTATTTCATTCAATATAATATACAGAGTAGTTCTGTGAATAAAAAATTACCTTTATTATAATTTTATATACATCTTCCCAGAATTTACTAAAATAGCACCATTAACCATTATAATAGATGTTAACTTTTAACAAAATGTTTTGACACAAAAGAAGTTTTATTTGCCCTAATAACTCATCTTCACTCTTAATTAATAACCAAGAATGTATTTTAATTCGGAATTGTAAAATAACAATACACACACCGCACTGCCGCACATGTAATACAAAGAAATTTATATTATTGAACTTATTGAACTAATAATAAATGATCATCCATCGACAATATAAATAGCATTTTTCAAATGCAAAAGTTTACTTATATATTTTCTGAATATAATTTCAAAACTTTTTTCTTTTCATTTAATTATTTTAATTATAATTCATTTGAAATTTCAACCATGTTATTAAACTTTGCCACTGTCTTTTTTGCATTCTTAGGAATATTATTTCCATTTTGTACTTCTCAAGCAGGCATGAATATATCTCTTCTTTTTCTTTAGTTATTAAGAAATAATAGGTCACTTGAGGAATTATTTCAATATCGATCTTAGTTATTTATTAATTAGTAGATTAAATTATTAATTGAATAAAGAATTAATTTTCGATTTCTACATTTATATTCTTGTTTAGTATCAACAATTACTTTCGCGCAATTTTCAAAAGCCGTCACCACCAACCCACCCGAAGGAAGTCAAAGATGGCCAGCCCCAAGCAAATCCAAATATGACAATTTTATGAAATACGCGAAATCAAGAGGAGCTGTGGCCGACAAGCAAGAAGCAGCTATGGTTTTAGCAAATATCTTACACGAATCTGACGGGCTCCAAGCAGTGCGTGAATCAAAATGCCAAAAACCCGCGACTAGAAACTGCCCTAATGATTATAAAGGGCATGGTTGTGAAGTTAAGGGCCAATATTACTACGGGCGTGGGTACATTCAATTGTCATGGTGCTATAACTACAGAGATGCTTCTGCTGAGATCTTTAATGATAAAAACGTTTTGCTGAATAAACCTGACCGAGTTGCAAGTGAAGATCGATTGTCATGGGAAACAACATTTTGGTTCTGGAAAAAAAATGTTCACCAAGAGGCCACGACTGGGCAATTTGGGTTGACAATTAAAAAAATAAATGGGGGAAAAGAATGCGGATCAAATCCTGAAAATTCACAAGGAGCCCCGAGAAGGAAAAACATTTATGTAAATGTGAGAAAAGCTTTTGGTCTTAAAGGACCAGGAGATCATTCTGGTTGCTAATGAAAAGTTTAATCATAATTGTTACTAAATGTAGTTGTGTTTGTATGTTAGAAAGCGTTAGAAATGCAAATAAATCTACACAATAAAATAATAACGATTAAACAAAAAAATATTAATAAGTATGTAAATGCATGCCAATGATCGTGATCATATAGCTTAACAAGTTATAATAATTTACTGTAATTTCAATCTAGTTAAGTATGTATAGATATACACCTGTAGTTATAAAAGTAGACATATATTCGTTTTATCATTTCATCTGTTTTTGTGTGCTAAATGGAAAATATTGAACACATTCAATTGATGTGGTTAGTAATGTTTAAATATACACACTTAACATCATTGGTCTCTGAAATTGTTATCATTGACATCGACACAATTAAAAATTGCAGATTAATCATAAAAATACAATACATGAAAATGAATCAACTATGTACTTTGTAATACATACTGAAAATACTCTTCATATACTATACTGGTGTAGTGTAAAAGGTGTTGAAGTACAAATATCATTATTAAAGTCCAGATTTTTAGGTTTTTGCATATTGCTTGCATATTTTGCAAATTTTGTATATTTTGGCTATTTACAAATTTTTTGCATATTTTTAAGTATATTGAGAAATTTCATATAAAAATGCATATTTCCTCCCTGTAAAGATTGAGAAATTGGAAAAATTGGATGTTTCGTCGAATGAATAAATTAAAATTGTAACGGAAACTTGGGTAAATTGCTCAAAGTGAAAGGTTCAAGTGGAAATGAGTGATTTTCAAATACACATATGATGTTTATTTATTTAGTGGAGAAAAATTCAAAGTTCCAACTTCCAACAGTAAGAGAGAATTTCATATATTTTGAATGGAAAAGATGAATTGTGTTTAAATATTAATGTACCAACTCTAATTTTTAATTATTTGTGTAAAACAATAATTATTTTCATTTATTAGTGTATATTTGACATGCATATTGTGAATATTTGATGTGCATATCGTGCATATTTCGCCACTTTGGGCTTGCATATTGCATACATATATTGAGCGTTTAGCTGACCTAAATATCCGGACTCTAATCATTATATAACATGACCATATGTTATATATATCTAATATAATTAACATTATGATAAATCAAGCTTAATTAATCAGTTCAATTCATTTGAAATTTGAAATAGACATTACATTACCAAAAATACTTACTTAATGATAAATGATAAAAACTAAAGTTTGTAATAAAACCAGAAGTATTGATTGATTGATGAACATTGTATTTAATTGAATGTTAAATATTATTTAAATGATGTCTTTTAAATTAGTTTTAAAAATTTTTGTAATTTTCATACCAGTAATTCATGGTTTTGAACGCGGAGAGATTGATGACGTTGAGGCTCTTGTCAAGGAATTCATTTCAAAGAATAATGTTCCAGGGCTCGGTTTGACCCTCGTTGATGGAACTTCATCATTTGTCAAAGGTTACGGTCTCCGTGACAGAGAATTGGATTTAGAAGTTGAAGAAAATACAAAGTTTTTCATTGCTTCTGTTTCCAAAACCTTTACTTCAACAATTGCCGTAAAAGTACTTTCGGAGAAATTTGGGCGGGATCCTTCAATTTTGGACACTCCAATTTCAACTCTTGTTCCTTCATATAATTTCACATTGAGCGATAGGTTCGTGAATTTTAATTCAAATTGTTCAAATAACAAGAATAAGTATAATTTATTTAATTAAATTAAATTTTTAAGTTTTGAATTTTAAACTATTTATAAATAGGTTTAGAACTGAAGCGACAACTTTTAAAGATTTGCTTTCTCATCGAAACTGTTTGGGTTCTTTTGGTCTTTCTTATACAGTTGGAGCATATAAATCAAAAGAAGAACGCATTTAGTATTAATACGATATATTGTATATTAAAATATATTGAAATTAAACATTAAACTTATTACATGAATGAAATTCTGAAATATAGCAGGAACAGATACATGAAAGAAAAATGTGGATTTAGAGATCAGTTCTTTTACAGTAATCCAATGGTCATTTTAGCTGCTGATGTCATTGGTCACATTGCCAATGCTCCATTTGAATCCGTGGTTTGTTTGTTTTACAATTTCAAATTAATAATCATAAACTCATTGAATCAAAACTCACAACTGTAGTTCCTTGTCTTACATTTACAACTGAACACTAATTCACTAACAGGTAATGGACTTTTTAACAACTCTTGGAATGAACGAGAGTACAATAATTAACGAAAATGATGATTATGATGCTATGGAGAATATGTCTCGTGGGTATTTTAGAAACATTGATGGGAATCTTAAAAAGAAAAGAGAAAATTTATACAAGTAAGCTGAAAAAGTAATATTAAGATTTTAGTCAATTTAATTAATTAAAGCAAAAAAAATATTTTGATAGTTACCTACAAGAAATAATTAAAAATTATTTCAATATTTAATGTTTAGATCAAATTGGAATGCTGGCGCTGCATCAGGAGGAATTATCACAACACCACGTGATATGGAAAAATACCTTCGGTTTCATATCCAAGAGGGAGCTGTCAACGGAGTTCAAATTATCCCAAAAGTGCTCAAGTGTTTTATTATTGTTATTATAATCGATTAAAATTAAACATGAAATTCTCAATTACTATCAACAATAATAACTAAATTATTACAATAACGTGCTTACTTTAATGATAAATGTTGAACGTGAATTATATATCAATTGCAGTTAGTTTTATTTTAACAGGATGTGTTAATGTGGTTGAGAACGACTTCAACAGCTCTTCCGATAACCCCACCGTTATTGAGCCCACAACCGGGAAATTATGCATATGGAGTCGGATTTTTCCTTGGAATTTACAAAGGTAAGTTTTGGTGAAATTTAATTTCATCCTTATAAAATATAACGTAAAACAATTTCAATGATACTTTAAAAATGATACTTTATAGAAATTATAATTTTTTTAGATTTGTTTCGGATGAATCATCTTGGAGAAGTTTCTCCATTCACAAGTCTTTTTTCTTTCTATCCGTCATTGGGTTTGGCTTTCTTCACTGTAACCAACGGACCGGGTTCTGCGGCAATGAATTCAACCCATTTTGCTCTTCACGACTCAATTTTTAATATACTTCAAGGTAATTATAATAATGTTTCCTTTAAATTATTAATAAATAATTATAAAACGTATTAATAATTTAATTTTATGTTAATTTTAATACTTAAGAATGTTAATTAATTCTCTTAATTTCAATTAACAATTAAGGATGGCCTTCACAGATTAGTTTTGATAAGAAGCTGGAGATTTCAAATGAAAATATAATTACATCACCTCCTTTGCTCAAAATGAGGAACGAAAAAGATGAAAATTTCATTGGAATTTATGGACATCCCGTTGAAGGTAATAACTTCCTAAATCAATTATAAGATGGTTCCTACTTTTTATGATTATGATCCAACTTTACATTGTGAAAACATATAACATGTTTACAATTACTAAAAGTTTACAAATTGAATTTACTCATAAAAATTAATATGAATTTCAGGTGACATTGAGATCAATGGAAATTCCACGGGACTTTATATTAATTACGGATATTTTGGACAAGGACAATTAATACCAATTGGGGAAACAAGTTATAGAATTGATTGGTTCGAAAATCTTCTTGATCTTTTATATGCTTCAAATGGTGGAGTTCCATTTGAAGAAATGACTCTGACCTTTACTACAGAAAAGGTCATTTATAAAGATTATATTGGAGAGATTGAATATCTGAAAAATGCAACTTTGGACACTTTCCCAAAAATTCCATGGGAACCAAATTCTTGCGCTCCTTCTTATGAAAAAAAAAACTAATTATATAAATACCAAAAAATGTATTATTCCAAAGTCATTTTCAATTATATTTAAAATAACTATTATACATATAAATCTTATAATTTTTATCAATTAATTAATTAATTAATGTTTGATGCATATTAGAAATAAATGGAAACATTTAAATACTGCGAATAAGATTTATTGAAAATTTGAAAATATGTGAATAAATTTTCTAAAATGATTAAATGATGTTTAATTTTCCATAATCGAGAGTTATGCTTTATCAAATCAATTACATATACTAGTATTGGCTGAGTTATCGTTTTCTGGCTGGGATTTCCGGCAAATTCCGGTAGTTGCCGGAACGGCAACTACCCATGTACTTGAAAGATATAAATTACGGAAGTTACCGGGTGCCGTAAAGGCAATTGCCGGGTGCCGTCACGGCAACTATCGTCAAACATTTAGGCAAATGCCGTCACGGTAGCTGCCGCAACGGCACTAGGTAGTTACCTTAATGGCAACTACCTCGATTCGATTTATTTCATTTATATTAGGTTAGGTTAGGTAAAAAGAACTAAAGTCGTAATTTCCCATCAATACTAACCTAACCTATCCTAAATTAATCATAAACAAATAAAATTGAATAACTTTTATACTGAAGACAGATGCCGTCACGGCAACTACCTAAATTTGCCGGAAATCCCAGCCAGATCGGTTGTCGGAAAGTACTTAACGCATTTGCATGACAAGTCACATCGCGTGTGGCATGGTCCACTTTGGCAAGATGTTCCGCAAATCCTACTGTAAGGTTGTTGGATGTCTGGGAAAGTAAAATGTGGAGGACGAAACTTTAGTTTATCGCAAGCTTCTCCTTCCTGAACAAATTCAACATTAAATCCCGATGAAGCAACCGCGATGGCAATGAGCACAAAGATTTGTGGGATAATTATTTTAAATTAAAATTAAAATTTACTTTTAATTTAAATTTCGTTTACGCTGATATAATATCTTCCTAAATTTAAATTCAAATTAAACGATCTTTGTATTTATAGGAAAATATTATCATAATTTGCATTATTAGCCAATTTGATACTTGATGTTTAGTTTACAATGTCTGTTGTGACGTGATATTTGGTTATTTGGAATTTTAAATGAAAATGTATTATAAGTACATTATATCCATTATAATAATTATAAAATGAGTAATAATTAATCAATGTCCAAAAAACATGACGTAATCTACCAAACTATCAATACATACATATATTATTATTAAAATTATTATATACCATATTCATACTCATTCAAATTTAATAATTTTATTTTGAATACTATTACTATCATTATATTAATAATGAAATTATTATTGACATCTGCTTATTCTATAAATAGTGATAATTGATAATTTATAAAATAGAGCTATAGGTAAGATTAAATTTCGTTTTACAATTAATAGGCATTTTCATCAGATTTATGTATGTATTATATACTTATATACATATCTTTGATATCTTCTTGATATTTAGTTAGATATTTCTGGAATTTTCTTCTTTATTGAATTAATCGTAGTGCGTGTAGTGGGTCTCTTCGTAAGTAAGTCATGTTGTATTATTTATATTTATTAGATGACGAAATATTGTACAAATGATTTAACTAAATAAAATGAATTCTATTGAAATTTAAAAAGGCTTAGCAATAAAGTTTGATGTCCGAAACGCTTAAAATGTAAGGTGCGTTGCGCTATTTAATTATAAAACAGGCTTAATGTTATGCAGACGGCAAACGGGAATGTAAAAGGGCTACATTACATATCATATACATTATACTTTACATAGTACATTTGTTCGAAACATCGTTATGATTTTTATCAAGATTTGAAATAAAATATATGTATGCCTATTTAACTTTATTAATCGAATTATTAAATTTTCAAATATTCTGTGTTGTTTCCAACCTATAATCAATAATTAAACAAAATGTTAATAATGATTAGATGTTAGGTATCTCATTCATAATTTATAACTTAAATGCCTAATAATAATAACAATTAATAATACTTATAATTATAAAATACAAAAAATACATCAAATCCATGTGAAGGATTTTCATTGTTTATCCGAAGGGTGATTTCCCTGAACGTGGGTCTGTCCTCTTTGTTTTCTTTCCAACAGTCAAGCATGATGTTATACCTAATTTTAAAAAAGTGAATTTTAATACATAAATTTGGAAAATAGAAATTGGATGATATTTTCCAAACATAATTCAAGTATCAATACATGATTGTATTCTGAGAAATCTTGAATATTATTATTTATTATTTAACTCATAGAATGGCATTATATATGTATATGTACCTACCCTGCCATAAAGTCAAAATACTGATAGTAAAACGGTAACGTGTTCAACAGATACAGATACATATGCTATAGCATATATCATACAGAGATGTATTGTGTGTAAAAAATTGAGTCTTTACATTTTATTTGTTGCGTGTTCTGGCATGTGCATTCTCATCCCACTTCTCAGCCCTTTGCTAAATTCGACACTCCACGAACACCCTGGATAGGGATCTTTGCCCATTGAGAATATTTCCCATAGCGTTACTCCATAAGACCACACATCGGATTTCTCTGAAAATTCTGACATCTCCAGTGATTCAATCGACATCCATTTCCATGGAAGAGGACACTTCATTATTAATTAAATAATTAACTACATTTATTTCAATTTTATATGAATTAAAATAAAATATTAAGAATGCTTAAAAAATCTAAAGTAAATGTTTAAAATAATATTATTATAACAATTTATGAAGATCTTACAGAAGTTTTTTTAACATAAGTGGATCCTTCAAATATTTGCCTCGAAAGTCCAAAATCACAAATCTTAATTTTATTTTCATGATTTAAAAGAATATTTCTTGCTGCTAAATCGCAGTGTACAATCTAAAAAGATAAAATTTTATTTATGATTATTGGAATAATACGTCTAATTAACAAAATATTAATAGAAGAGTTTAAAAAAACAAGTCACGTGATGTTCAGCAAGATAACTCATTCCATTTGCAGTTTCAAAAGCCCATCTTATGAACGTCGTTGTATTTAATTCATCACTTAGCAAACTGATAAACAAAGTTTAATATTGTTACAAATTACAATAAAAGTGGTTTTTAATAATAAATAAAAATTTTATAAAATTGAATCTAAATCTAATTTTTGATTAAATCATATAATTATTTGTACGCAGGCGTGTCTTCGTAATCGTTTTGAACAGCAGTTGATACTTTGGGATTTCTTAATTTATCAATTAAACTCCCTCCGTTACAAAATTCAACAGCAACGTATACTTCATCTATGTATTGTAAGTAGATGAGATATATATAAAAATTATATATAAGTGTATGTTAGGACGTTTCGCAATCTTATGTAATCTATAATATATTTAAAATGATATTTGTTCAAATAGCAAATTTTACTGTTTCGAATATTTTCTGAACAAGCGGCAACTAAAGAAACAATGTTTTCGTGTTTTCCGATTGAAGCCATTAATTTAAGTTCATCTAAAAGCGCTTTAACTTGGGCCAATTCAACTCCAGATTTCACAATTTTGATTGCAACATCAATAAATCCAGAATCAGTTTCAACGTTGCCTTTCATTACAATACCGAAAAATCCTTGGCCGAGAACTTTTTTACCTTAGAATTTAATAAATAATTTAAGTTAATTTTTAAAGGAATGACAATTTAAATAATTTGTCATTGGATACGAACCAATTAAAAGTTTTTCTTTTGTAACTTCATACACATTGTTGTATTTTAAACCATTTTTAGACAGATTTGAACAATATGTATTTTCTCCTTCGGTAAATTCTTTCACTTCATCTTCGGTCAAAAATCTGTTTAATTCCCTTTCTTTACTTTTGTATTTATATATCAAAACTCCGATTATAATGGTGAGAATTAAAATAACAATCGAAATTGAAACAGCAATAATTACTGTTCTTACATATGCTCCTGGATCTACAACAATTTTAATTTTTTTTAAATTTTACTCGTATATTAGTATTTACTATGGCCACGAATTAATTTATTCAATTATCCTGAACAAATTAGGAAATGGATTATGATTACCATTTATGATCACATGAAATTCTTTTTCAGCAAATCCAAAAATATTTTCGATTCTACATTTATAAATTCCTTCATTTGATAATTCAATCCTACCAAATTCCAAATTGTGAAACGACTGAAAATATAAAAGTTTAATTTTAATTATGGAAAAATACCATACAAATTGTTCATAAAACTATTATTTATTTAATTGTTAATTGAGTTTAGGTAACTTAGATATGTAGCATACTTGTTTGTTTCGAATCCAAGTTATTTTAGGGAAAGGATCTCCTTCAAATTCTCCACAATTAAGACTTCTATTTGAATCACCCAAATCCCATGTAATTGTGGAAGACTTTTCAAATTTCAAAAAGCTTGGTGTAACAGGTACTAAAAATATTTTTGTTAAATTATATTAAAACACTGAATATTATCTAATATTAAGTTCTAATTATATTTTATAAAATTCTCAATGTTAAAAATCTCATAGATTATAATTGAATATAATTTTACTTTTTAAGTTGATTTCTGATCCTTTCTTCTCAAAGTCGTTTTTTATCCAAGACAGACTTTCACATTCAATTGTATCGATATCAACTCCTTGTTGAATGCTAACGATCCTTTTAACTATTATACGATTGAGTTGATGATCGTGCTCAATTTCTTCTTCTAACACTTTGGTTTCTATAAAAGCGAATATATTTTGAATATGATTTAATAATTATAATAATTAATATATAATTAATAATGTTTACTATTTAAAGTTGAATTTTGGAATTTGTGCGTTATATAAATTGGATATTCATAAAAATAGAATTTAGAAAAATGACACTCAATGGTAATATTCAAAGTGTAATATTTATCTCCATAGATTTCCATAAACATCATGTATTGTGGATCAATCTTGTTCCAATGAGTATCTATAAGTTGGTTGCAATTTAGGAATTATAAATTATTTAAATGAAAATATTTTTTAAATGAATTATACAAAATTTATTATATTGAGGTAAAGAAAAGATGACGAAATGATTTTTAAAAGTTTTTGATCCAGCAAATCCGCAATTATCAAAAAAATACCCCGCTGATTTGTATTCTCTGATATCACCATGGCTATGTTCGTTGTTTTTGAAATATAAACATTCAATAAGTTCCTAATCAATTTAATTAAATAATTATCATGTATTTTATTTTCTAATGATCATATGGGAATATTCCTATGTTATGAACATATTTTAAATCTTTTGGTTAATAATATAATAATACGTATTTAAACTATACCGTATCCATTTTCAAGTTAAATAAAACAATGCATTCACTTAAAGTCAAACATATTTCAATATTTGGAAATATTTCTTGGACTTTACAATAAAATATAATTTTCTTTAATGCAATTTGAGATTCGATTATTTGTGGTAAAAAACATTCATCACTTTCTCTTACATAATCGATGTTTCTTATCCACGAATTGTCAATGGCAATTGCTAAGTTACACAATAATTTATAATATAAATAATTTTTAATATTTTGGCTATTTAATGAATTATAAATTAATATTTATAAATATAAATAAAATTAAATATTTAATTGACTTGATAAAGTGATGTCGGTCGTTAATTTTCCTTTTGTGTAATCGATATTAATGCTAATTTCTTTTGTGTAGTCATTCGCCATGCATTTAAAATTTGTTATATAAATTCCTAGAAATCTTTGGTTATAATTGAATTCAAGATAAGATTCAAAATGTTTTTTCTCATCTGTCACTTCACGAAGTACATGTTTAACTTTTATAGCTTCAGTCCCTTAAATTTTAAATATTATTATTCTATAAATCTCAATTAATTTGTAAAAATTAATTAGAACCATGGATTAAATTAAAATTACTGCAATTCTTTTTTTCGCTGTCGTATTTCCAAATAATTGGGGCACAAGACGAGCACCGCATAATCACAACATTATCATGATTAGCTAATATGGTTTCATTTAAAGTTTGGTTATTGTTATAGTTGTAATCAATACGCTTTGCTTTCGTTCCACGTGTTGCAATTATATTTATTGAGAATTCGTCATGACAACCAAAATTATTAATTGATGGTCTCATAAAACGATCAAATTGTCCTTTATATACATTAACAAAATTAAGTATACATTATTTGATAATATTTATACTATATTGATTTGATTAATTAGAATCTTAATTGTTTATGCTATTATTCTTTATTTTATTAGAATATATTTAATGAACCTTTTATAATGACCTTTTTTGATTCAATGAACATTTGTTTTGTATTCCAAAGATAAGCGAAACATGTAATGGAGTCGATTTCTTCATCGACATAGATATTGTATTTAGTATTGCCTATATGTAACTTTTTTTGTTCGCCTTAATTTAATGAAATATGATAAGATTTTAAAATATTCGTTTAAAGTTTTAAATGCTTTTAATAGCTAGTTATAATATTTTGATAGCAAAATCTAGACTAAATACTTAAATTTACAATTAGCATTGTATATGTAGTTAGATTGAAACAACATGATTAAGCACATTAATATTTGTCTCTTACTTTCATTGTCCTGATATATTACTTGGTTCGTGAAATTTTTAAATTCAAGAACAATTCCATAAATTCCATTTGGTGGCATGTACTTTGAATAATCACAGTTTATTTTTGAATAATTATTTGCAAAAAACTTTTCGCCAAATAACAATTTTATTTTAATATCACTTTCGGGTAGAAAACGAACAAATTCTAAGAAAAGAATATAACTAAAATTTTATATTTCTTAACTTTGTAAAAATTAAACATAAAAATGTATCGATGAACGTATATCAAAATATTTTAAATTTAATCGAATGAATTATGCATATACTTATGTATGGTATTTGTAATTGAACAACTAGGTACATAGGATATATCTTTGATTCTCAATATAAATATTTATTGACTTACTTCTTATCTCAATTCCTGAAGTTCTTGAGTAGAAATTAGATAAATAAGTAGTCCCATTGTGTTGGCAAGTCTTGTAATATATTTTATGACTTAGGGTAGAAATGTTAAAATTTTTATGCATCGAGTTATTATTATTTAAATTTTCATTTATCATGCATTGTTTATTCTGAAATTGACAATTATGCATTTAAGAAAATAAATATTAAAAAGATAAATTGTCAATCATTGCATTCTTTGAAAATATTTTCTTTTAACTAGGACACTCTATATAACAAATGCAATTGGGGTTTTATTGTCGCCACATGGTTTCCAATTTTTAGCGAATGTGAATATATTTATAAATAAAATGACAAATGACTAACTAAAATGTGTATATTATAATCTAATACATATTATTATCTCTTACTAAATATGTTATTCCATATTTATATTGATTGTAACATTGTGATTTTATGCAATCAAGTAGATCTGACATAGTCAGGTTCCCTTGATCATTATTATATTTCATTTTCTCATTTTGGATACAATTTATCTTAAAAGTTTTATTAAAATTCCAATGAAAAAGCACTGGACAATTTTTTTCTTCGGAAAATTGATATTCATCTTTAAAATCTATTTACATAAATTTCATATTTTTTTATTAAATGGCCATTAATTTTATCAACTTAACTATTATTAGTATAATAAAAGGTTTGTTTGTACCTTTAGAAAAATATCCTTCTTCTATAGTTTCGTTTGGTAATAATTTGAGTTCCGTCACTTTTGAACAATTATTTGAGGTAATCTCTTCGCAATAGAATTTCATGGGAAAATTAAAGCCAAACTTTTTTTTATAAATGCGTAAAATTGTAGTGTGGGAATATTTGCTTTCATTCTTCGGATTGTGCGAATCAAATTGAAATACATTTAATATTTTATAGGTTGAAAAAATATCCTATATAAAAATAAATTGGAAGAATGAATGAATTAAATATATTAAACTGGATTTAGTTTAATTATAGAATAATTTGTTTTCTTACAATGTCAGGAATTGAAAACCATCGCACAGGTTCATTTGACGTGCAATTCAATTCAATCAATTCATCTTTGTCAATAATATACGAAATGAATATTGTTTTTCCATCATCACATTCAGGAGAACTTTGAATATGATGGAGATATTGAAGAAGAAAAATAATCAAGATTTTTGTAAACATATCCATTAAAATATGTCTGAAATGATTTTAAAATTCATGTTATTCTTTAGAAGGTGTGAGTGTGATAGTAAATATACCATATAGGTAATAACATTTATGAGGAAATATGGTTATAAAATGTTTTATTTTTCTTTTCCCTTAAATTCTATGTGCCCCAATTGTAAAAATTAATTTTATCATGTTTCCTCATTTATTCCAAATTATTGCATATATGTAATAATCTAATATTAATGATAATAAATCGAGGTATTTAAACTTGGCAGATAAGTTTGTAAAACCAACTTTAATAAGTATAGCATGTGTCTCTCAATAATCTGTAATTTTATCAATATAAAACTATTTTCATCGTTTTATTAATAAATCATATTATGTAAGAAATATAGTAGAATTTAGAATTTTTATATACCTAGTACGATATTATCCCACAATTTTGAGTTAATTATATAGTAAGATACATATACCATACTATGTTATTCTACGAAATTCTCGTTACAATTACTTTTTATTCTCGTACATTACATACTACATACGTACTATACTAAATACTATATGTACTGTACATACTAGGTATAGTTCTTTACTATACTTATTGTTAATTATTTACCATTTACCATCAGACTTACTTATTGATGGCAAAATGATGAAAATGGAATATAAATTTGGCATGAATAATTCTAATAACCTTGTACATATCAGGTAAAAATTTCATTAAATTCCATTATACAATTTTTGAGTAATCTTAATTTTACATTATTCCTTTGGGTTTCTGATCAAGGTTTATATACCTAGCTACCTATTTAGTTTTAGTACTTTTAATGTTCACATATTGTTTGTCAGTATTTTGTCTCACATTTGACTATTTGCGATTTAACCATTTTAAAACAAGTTTAGTTTTTATGACATTATGTCGTGATCCATCAGAGATCAGACTCTTCATTTGCTCATATTTTTTCATCTGATATACAAGAAAATACAAGAAATACTTGAATGATAATAAATGAATTCCTGGAACTAGAACTTGTTTTTGTATCACAATTAGTTTTGTCAGATATAAATAAACATACAAATTTAACATTTTAAGTAAATATCTTAATGATATTCACATATACATATATGTAGTATGTTTAATACGTTATACCTAGCCTTAACTTAATACAAATTAATCCTAATATACGTACTTAACTATACTATAGTTTCTTTGTCAAATAAGTAATTCTAATTCTTACACTTATCTTTGCCAGAACTTGTTTTGGAATCTTGAAGAAAATCCAATGCTTATAAAAGGAAAGAAATCAAATTAACAAATTTAGTGAAACCCAAACTGAGCTGAAGTGATTAAGAATTAATTCATAATAACACTCGACGATTCAACAAAGAAAGTAAGGTTAACTTATCCTGGCTATTTACTAAGTATATTTGAATTATCCAATTAATGGTTTTATGTGAATAACTACCTGCCTTATAAATTTTTTTAAACAATTCTTGCATTATTGAGTCAAATTAAAAACATATATTAATTGTTATATTTTAGTATATAAATCATGATTGGAACATCAAAATCAGCAAAAATCTTCGGTTTATTTATCTTGTTTGCGGTTATTTTCCAATATACTACAGCACAGCTTAATGAGTTAGTTGTAACTTATATAATAAATTTTCTATTTAAAATTAAATTGTCACAATTATTAAGAGCTTATAATAATTGAATCAACAAATATTTTAGGTGTGAACAACAATGCAAATATACATACTCGTATTCATGTGGTGAAGTTTGTGGATCCAATGGGAGAACCTATGCATCTTGTGTACTCAAAGATAATCAGTGCATTCAAGATTGTAATGATGGTCAGTTTATTTATTGAAAGCATTTTTAATATTATAATATACATATATTGTAAATTTATAATCATTTATAAAAATTCTAAATTTCTGCCTAAATTTTTTCACTAATTAGAACCAGTGACTGTTGTACATGATGATGAATGCAAGTAAATGGAAAGAATTTCTTTTTTGAAGAATTCAAGAAGAATGCACATTAAATTCTTGTGCTTTGAAACATTCGTTACATATACAATATACGTACTACAAATTGTATAATGTGTAAAAATGTTATCATTAATTATTGAAATTTGAAATAAAGAAGATATACAACTTGTATATGTAATTTAAATGTGATTCATTTTATTATACCGACAATAAATTAATTAGATAAAAATTAACATGTTTAAGAATGTTATGGTGGTTGCAAATTGCAATAAGAATTATCTGACATATTGAGTAATTACTATTATGTACTTAACTAAATATTACCTATTCTATAATCGATTCGGAAAAAATAAGATAATGACCTTGAGGAGCCCTCCTCAAGGTCGTTATATTTTTTCATCATATATTTTCCGAATTGACTATAGTTGCCTAAATTCTATCAAAAAATATGAATTTAAATAAATATATTTATGTATTTATTATTGAATATTAACTCGTTGATATACTTACACTTAATTAGATATTAAATATTATGTAATATAAGTACTATGCAGGTTTTTTAATAACGCATAGTGCTTATTGCATATTAAATACCTTATACTTATTTTTTATAAAATATAATAAAGACATAATTTTATATACAAAAATAAATACCTATTTTCGAATTTAGGTACCTACCATACACCGTGTCCAGTATCTAAAGTGGCCCTCTTCTCACTATTGCTTCTCGCTCCTTTCCTCTCGTTTCCTTTAGTTCCCTTTGCTTCTTCTTTCCAAGCCAAAGCTCTTATTCTATCTATGAAACGTTCATTTTCCGAATCACTTGTGTCAAGAGATTGACCTCGCAAGATATTTTTCTGAACTAAGAAAGTAATGTGATTCCAAGTAATAATTTTTTATACTTATTGTTAAACTATGTATATTTTTATTTCTACCAATTAATATTTTGACTACATTATATAACCATGTATAAAAACTTACATTTATAAAACTAACCTAACTATACCACCCTTAACAGACCTTATCTATCTAGTTATAAGTAAATATAAAAGCAATTTAACATTTATAGCTAATGAAATCTTAACAATTTTGTCATTACAAATGTAAATTGCATTGCGATTTCACGCTGATTAGTGATGAAGATGAAATTAAAGTTGAGACACATCGAACCATTTTAGCCTTTTCTTCACCTTATTTCTATAAATATTTTTGGAAGAATAGAAATAACTCATCATTAAATTTAAAACTGTATGGGAGTGCAATACAAAAAATTGTCAAGTTAGTACAATACCTGATTCAAATGCAATGCGCATCAATATCGATATTACATTTTTAACTAGTTTATAATACTTCTTTTAGCTGATCTTTACTTACCGGAAATACTCCATGGAGCCAATGTTAAAGGATACAAACCTAACCTAACTCTAAATAATGCGATTGTATCCTTTAACATTGGGCTTCATGGAGTTTTTCCGTAAAGTAAAGCACAGCCCTTCTTTTATTACTGTCTAGTACCTTATATTATAAATATATACTTGTTGGTTATGTACATACTTTACATAATATAACACACTTCTTATGTAATATATGTAATGATCAAAGTTTTATTATTTTTCATGAATAATAATACACTTGTATATAATCTTTGAATTCAGATATCTATACAATAGAAGCAAGATCACTGACATAAATGATTCAAATTGTTTTGAACTTTACAATGCAGCTAAATTGATGGAAATCTCTGAAGTTGACCAAAAATGTACTGTGGTTATAAATCAAGCTTCAATCGCCAAAATGAACGTTAACAAAATGATGGAATTCGCAAAAGATATAAATTTCATCAGAAAAATTCAACTTTTCAAAGCTATATTTGATTTCAAGAAAAATCGAAAAGTTGACGTTGTCGAAAATTTGTCAAGAAGTAAATAAATATTAAATAATTCCTAGTATATCTCTAATTAATTCGATGATCACCTTTATGAATTTTATCATTTAGTATTAGAATAATTAAATTTTAATCATGATTTAATATATTATTATTACATATTATAAATTATCAAACATAAACTAAAGCAATTTATTAGCATGTTATATATATAAAATTCACTGTGTACGAAAAAATGTTTCAGATATGGGAATTTACAAAGAACTTGATAAATTTAAAAGATGATTTGATGACGGAACTTTCTGAAACATTGAATTATTGGCTGACTAAAAACACAAACTAAGAGGAAATCGTTATAAGATGTAAAAAACTATTTTACGAGAAATCCAAATAGAAAGATATTGAATTATTTCATAGCGGTGAACAAAATAATTTTGACATTGAATCGGAATGAGTTTTTGGAAATCCATCAGTAATAAATAATATTTTATTAATAAATTTAAAAAATCGGAATTGTAATTTACATATTCAATTATTTAATTAACTTATTTTAGATATTCTCAATCATTGCTCAAGATCTGAATTTGCAATTAATGAAGAATCTTAGACTCGTGTCAAAATCAATGAAATCAATAATAACCGAATCCAAAGAGTTTTGTTCCAAAGTTCGAATTCTCATAAGTAATAAATTCACCTCAAGAGTGAATTCCTATTATTTAAAAGGGACCTTTTGAATCTTGATTGGATAAACTTAGAAATTTTTTGGGAGAAAAAAGATGTTTATATGGCTAATAAATTTATATTCCCCAAAATTGATTTTGATGTATTTAAAGATTTTTTTCCAATGTTTCAAAATTGTGTGGATTTAAAATTAAATTTTATATCGATTCCTAAGCATTGCGATTCGTTTCTGAAAATTGAAAATTTCTCAACTTTTTTCCTTTCCTTTGAAAATCTTAAAAGCCTTTCATTCAAAATTTCATTTCATTATTATTTTTTAACAATGAATTTTAACTCAGAGGAGGAAACAAACAAATTTAAAAACACCTTTAAAAATCTCTTTCATTTTGAAATAACAGATAATAACGATCATGCAATAGTATCTAAAATCCTCCTTGAGACAAATTTATCATGGCGGAGAGGCAAACCCGTCCAACCATATTTTGATACAAATGAAACAATGAATTTAACTTCATTCCAAATGCCTATTATCACTGCATGCAATTCCCAAAGTCGTCTTTATACTTCTTGTAGTCATGTGCTAACGAATATGTTTGACCGCGGGTTTTACAAATTTGCCTCACGAAGTTGGTCGACCTTAGTAAATCTTGATGTGAATTTGACTTGGTTTAGAAGATTCGATAAATGTCAACTTGTTTTCCCAAATATCAAATTGAGGTTTAAAAGTAAATTATATCATCCTTGGGTTATCAATTTCTTCAATTCACAACCATTAGAACAATTTACATATTTGATGCTAGATGTTGATAATATTTCCAACGAATTAGTTTTTGCAATTGAGCAAAGATGCAGCCAAGTTGAAACGTTAGTTTTAGACGCCAATGAAACTCTTCGACCACCTTGGGGTTTTCTCTCTTTGCTCACTTTTTTGAAAACATTTGAACTATATGTTAGAAAGAAAGGTGAAATTTCATTGAAAGAGAATCCTAATAATAAAGAAATTGTGAGACATTTCCCATCTGAAATTTTAGTCCTTAATGGAATTTATGTCTTTGATTTTGGATCGTTCGAACGGGAAATTGGGAACGTTGAAAGAACTCGATTTACGCGGATGTTTTGGTGCGGCTGATGACAAGAAAATGGAATTTATTTGTTGAAATTTGAACAATTTGGAAAAACTTGTCATCTCCCACTGCGAGGGAATTACCGATTATGGAATTACCGGAATGAGAAAAGATGAAATTAGTGAAAACGTGGAATTTTCAATAATGAACTTTAAACGATTAAAAGAATTGCGACTTATCTCTTGTGAAAACATAACGGATTTTTCGTGCCAACATGGATTTAAATTTGCTGAACTTGAAATATTAGATTTATCTGGAAGCCCATTTCAAGTTCCAAAAGTAAGTAATTCTTAAAATTTTATAATGACATATGAAAGTAGGTAAATACATATTGTACGTGTAGAACATTTCCCCTATGATTCCGTATTGACTTGGATCATCCGGTATAAGTATATATAGTATACCTAAGTTTAAATGCGAAAACGATTCGTTGTTTACTGAGGCAAACTGACAAAATAATCACATACACTTTTTATATTACAGCTGCCAGCATTGAATTGATCATTCAGCAAAATCCATTTTTTCAAAATTTGCTGTTGCCCAAATTCTTAAAGGAGAAAAGGCCACAATTTATTAAGAATTCTCATTCAAGTCTATCAAGTAGATTTATTACTTACGAATTTCCAGTAAGAAAATACATAATATTATAACAAGAACTTTCAATTATTAAAAGAATTACTTTAGTCTTTCATATTTATTTTTATATAATGGAATCTTCAATAAGTCATGATCAATTCCGATTACAATTTTTTTATTTTTTTCGAGTATATAAAAATACATTAATCCTTGGTAATATAAGGAAATCAAAGTTTTATGATTTACTTCAAACCATAAGCAAATCAACCAGGATATATACATTTACATGTAAATAGAATATTACAAATTAGAAAAAATAAAAATTGTAATCGGCATTGATTATGACTTATTGAAGATTCCAATATTAGTAATTTTATTGTATAATATAATCTTATCTTAATTAATTAATGAATTTATTTTAATAAGAGAACCAATGGCCAGAAGAAGACTTTGATCCATAAGTCTATTAATGTCCCATATTTTAAAAAGCTGGGAGCAGCGGTTTTGATGGATATTATGAATAGAATTTACATTTTTAAGTTGGCATATTGAACATACATACGGTTGACGTATTGAACATGTATTTAATTAAAATCTAAAGAGCATACAGTAATGAACTTTGTATTGTAATTGAATAACTAAAGTCTTCAAGGTACGAATTTAATTAAAAATGATGGATTAATTAAGATATTAACATAGCTAAGTAAGTATTTAGGCATATATGTATAGTCTATTTATTTATTCTACTTATTGAGTATGAAGAGTATGTGTGAAATGTTGGCCAAACCATACATTTAGAATTATAAATTACGTTGGCTGATTGGCAAAGTTCATTTGAAATGTATCATACAAGGTTTTTCTTAGGATTGGTCGATTAATATCATTTTTAGTTTTAATTGTACAGAGTGAGTTCAACCTAGAATTTAACCTTACCTTCAAATAGGAAAAATTGCTGCAATTAAAAACCATGATTTCGAATAAAAGTTTAAAATTTTACATTAACTTTTTTGAAATTAATCACAGAATCTTTCTTTGTTCCTTTAAATTTAACGAGGGAACAGGTTTATTTGAAATATCTTATAAAATAAGTCATAGAGCTTTATTTTTGATTTGGTATTCAATAGTTTTTACATTCGCTATTTTGAAAATTTTAAATTTCTTCTACATTGTGTTATTTAACCAAAAAGACGAAAATTCTAATACATTGATTTTAGAATTTGTAAATAGTGAAAATATCATTTTATATTTAATATTGAATCTAAACTATTTTATTCACGAAAAAGAAATACTTAATTTGATCAATTATTGTATAGAATTTAATAAAAGAATGAGTAAATTGAATTTTAGAATAATTTAACTAAAATAGAATAATCTAATTTATAATTATAGCAATAACCAAACGATAATACAACGATTGATACTAATTGTGTGTATAAATTACTTAATTAATTTAAATAATTTACTTTATTTAGGTGAATTTTTTGAAAACAAACCCGAACAGAAGGATTTAGAATTTACATATTTAAACTTTACTTTCTCAAGTTTCATTGTTGGTCCAGCGTTTTTCCTTCGCTATGTTTATCAAAACAAATCTCGATTTAATTTGTATTATTCCTTCGTTTCAGAGAATCAAAACTTAAGCAAATTTTATGCCATTTTTGAAACTTTAGTATTTTTCACAAATATTGTTCATGTTCATTTGTATTTTATAATCATTTTAGGATTTTATACTTCAATTATCCATTGGCAGGCTATACTGGGGTTAATTATTAATTTAATTATATAGTTAAGTTAGGTGTATAATAACAGTTAATGTCATTAAAAGGATCCATTTTCTTTTCTAGTGAAAATTGCGAAAAAATTGGAATAAAAAAAACATTAAATCTTTATAAACAAATACTTTTAATGATTATTTTTTATCATATCCCAACGAAGAAATATCCTGCCACTGTTGGAGTTGCAATTGGAATTTTATTTTTATCATTTGTAATTTCATCTCTCATTTTCTATTACAAGATATTCAGCGTTTTTATTATCTTGGGATTGATGTTTTTTGTAATAACCGCCAACTTTATATTATTCAGCATAACAAGCCTCTCTGGTTGTATTTATGACCAAGGTGAAAAAATTCTCGAAAATTTGAATCGATTGATTAAAACCAAAGTGGAAAAACTAGAAATTAAAGCACAATTAAAATGCGCCATTCGTGCTAATTCACTTTTTATTTACAAAAAAGAAACTTTTTTCATTATTGAGCAAACTTTGCTTGATCTCATCATTAATATTCTTTTGCTTCTAAATTAAATAATCTAATATATTGTGAATTGATAAATGATCTAATTCACTTTCAATTAATAAAATATTGTTTTAGTCAAAATAACTACTATTATAAAATTATAAATAATACTATCTATATGTACTTCTAATGTTCTGATATAAAATAATTTGAATTTATAAAAATATTTGGTTTTGAAAAATTCGTGCATAAATGCATACATTGTAAAAATTATTGAACTTGAATAAATGAATGAATAATTTGATGATATGATTAAATGATAAGTCATTACATAATTTATATACATCATTAATTATTTACCATAAAAGAAAAACATATAATAGAAACTAAGGTACTCACAAATCACAATCGCAATCAATTTCGTTTATTATTCATTTTCATATCATTTTATCAATGAGAAATTGAGAAAGGCATATAGAGAACTAAATACGAGAAGAGTTTACGTGGACTTTCAAACCAAAATGTGTATTTCTGTATTTCCTTAATTTGCCACTTTTCTATTTTGCCTTGCTCTTTTCTTTGCTCAAGCAATTTGTTTGACTTGACTTGAACTCCAATTCAACTTAATCATCAGGCTTAAAGTCGTCACGCCTTGAAGTTGAAGATTTTAAAGACAAGAAAGATGAAAGAAGATAAAAAGACCCGAGCCTGAATTAAACAGAAGTTTTAACGAAATCTAAACGAAAGGAAAGGCAAGCACGTGAACTTCCACAGTACGAAATAACTAGTAAATCAAAAGTCACAGGTAAAAAAAAGAAATAAATATAGATATTCTAATTAAGCCTCATGAAAAATAAAGACATGTTTATATAAAAATTGTACTATTTGTAAATATTTACAAATATGCGATGAGACGGCATGAGATCTGTAAAACTTAATTAATAAAAAACTAAAGAATACTACAACTCTTTAAATACTCTTTTTGTTTATACTATTAAGAAATGGGAAAGATTCAAATTGTGCCTCAAAGTTCAACAACAGTAGAAGATGAGTCGGCTCCTCAAGACGTGCCTTCAAATACGCTGAAAATCGACCTGGATTTTAATTACAAAACTGCTCCCATACAAAAAATCCTGGATTTGTATAAAGCGACGAGAAGTGAAAAAGACCAAGTCATTTATAAGATTTTGAAGGCTCGTGTTAAGAAGTCGAATAATAAAAGAATAGAGCAAATGCCAACTTTGCCTTTCTTTGGGCCAAATGTTCAGCCAGCAAAACCGAATTCGTCCAATCCTCTTTACGCCCATGCGACCCGTGCGAACACAATTCTTGCCATCATCGACGATGAGAAAGCATATCAAACAGCCCTCCACTACGATGAAGAGAAAATGCCAAATTCTGACGGATTTTACGACATCCGATTCCTCCTTCCTTTACTATGCCATATTTTAGATGAAAAGAATATTTGCGATGTTGTAAAGGTCATTTACAAAGGATGGATTTATTTTATTTTAAGAGGAATGTCTCTTGAAGATTCGTCAATTAGAAATGTTGCATTCCTCGCTTATCAACGCCTACTTACAAATTTCCAATCAAGAAGGGTAATAATTAAATATTTTAAATAAATAAAGAATTAAAATTTTAACTATTATTATATTTGATAAAATTAATAAATATTTTCATTTAATTTATTTATTTTGTAAAATTTATAATAGTAAATATGTTTAAATAAATGTTATTTTATTGTTTCCAGTCTTTCAAACTTCACGATGTAAAGATATGGATACATTTTCTTCAAGCCGTTAGAAGAGGAATTTGCCAATTTGGTGAATGCAAAATCAGTAACTTACTTGCAGTTTGGCTAGTTTCAAGTTGGAATATTTTGAAGAAACCGTCTCATCCGCTCTACCACAACCTTGTTTCCTTCTTATTTGCGAAGCCAGTTATTGAGATGACTATCGTTCCAGATTTCTTACCTTTTTTCAATGCAACTGAAAACAAGTGAGTTGATTCAAGAAATCCAAGATAAATACATTGGCTTAATTTTTATTCAATCATTTTTAGCTATAGACTTTTAATTTCTTTAAAACATTTCACTATTAAATTTATTGATTTTTCTCCTGAGTTTGTAAAAATTCAATAATCAATCACTAAAAGATTTTTAATAATTTCTACAGGGAAAGTCGCGAATGGATGCTCTGTGTCCTTTATTACGGACTTAAAAAAGAAGCGGATTGGGTCGTAGCTCAAAAACAGCCAATTATCAAATTCCTCTGTTCTGCCTATTTATTGGAAAAGGTGAAAGTTCAGAGATCAATCATCCGAATTTTGACTTCAGGTTCGAAGATTCCTCCCATTGCTCTGATTCTGGCTGACAGATATTCCTTACCGATGTGGATTTCAAATCTAACTGTTACAAGTTCACATTTGGAAAGGGATTTAAAACAACTTTTAAAAAATTTACTGCTCAATACGTCCGAGACAACACTTGTTGCAAAAACAACTCTGTTCGAATATGTTTTGAAGAGGAAAAATTGGCAATTGGATACAATTGAACCAGAAATTGAATCAATCAACGAAGATCCTTCTATTGAAGATTAACTTTTGTTAAACCTTTTTGTTTTCCTTAAGTGGTTTCATAAACTATATATATTTCAATTTAATGATAATAAAAATATAATAAATAACATCACATTTACTTCTTCGCAAGAAATGAGTTGGGTATAAAAATCATATTTTAATTTATTTACTCATCAATTTATCTATTACATAGTTTAACCATATTACTGATCTGTGGAATCACGAGAATCCGATTGTATTATATAAAATAAAATAAGAACATAATAAATGTGGTAAATCAAGAAGATACTGTGTGCTGGATTAACAGTTTAATTCTATATAGTTAATATTAATAATTAATCGTCAATCGAAATTTCTACATTGCGTACAATCTGCATCATTTTATTATTTGGGAACTAAAGCTAGTCTTATTTCAAATAGAAGCATGCTTAGGCACACACTTGCATTATTGCATTTGCATTGTAAACTTTACACTTTGTATTTCATTTATACCCAAGACCAAAATTAAAATACATTCAATTATCTAAAATATTGATTAATACTAATTAAAATTAATTTATTGGAATTCTTTTTAATCAATTATACGTAAAATGGCAACTTTATCACCACCATTTATTCTCTGTCCATTATCTGAGAGTAATGAATTTGTCGGCATGAGCGAGGACCGGAATGAGAATAAAGTCATTTTGACTATTGGAAAGAACATCGCTATAAGATATCACGTAATATATTATTTAACTCGTTACATAATTTGTTATAATTATGATTAAAAATCTTTTATGACTTACTAAACGTCTCTTAATAATTAAATAGTTGCTGGAACAAAAACAAGAGATCAGCTGGACTTCGAGTCGTCACTGGTTTACATCGCCTGTCATTTATTGTGCAGAGTTTGATAAATACGGGGCTGTTATTGACCAGTGCATCGTTATCTTGTGGGATGAAGATGATACAGATTTGAAAAACATTAAGAAGCACAAAGTACTTTCAGATAAAAATAATTACCCTTCTTTATGTCCAATAGTCCAATTGTCATACAAAATTTTGCATTTCTTAAACAATTAAATCAATAATCTTTCTTGTTTAATTACAGTTTACTCTTCCAATTTTCGAATTGAAGTATGCCAGAGATCTTGGAACAATTGTTGTATTTTCAAATGGACAAATTATGAAGCTCCAATCTGCTATTGAAACAAAAAACGGAAGTAAAAATTTGGAGCCTTTACTTACTGATAAAGAAGTCATTTTAGAAACAGAGTTTAATGAGAAATCCAACCTGTTTTTTGTTGTGTCTTCTAACATCACAAACGAACCACTAAAAGTAATTAAATTTAATTCATTCCCGAATTATCTATAATAATTGTAAGTTTGTAAGTACTTATTTTAATATTATTTTGTGTAATACAATCTGTTATATAATTTTGTAGAATAAAACAAAATGCAAATATTTGAGAGAAAAGCGAAGCGAGCTGAGGATTTTAACCTTTAGCTTCAAGAATAATACACTGGGTCATGGTCAGGTCATCAATGACTCAGGAAGCATTGTTTATGATGAAAGGCAAATAGCAGGATTCTGCATCATTCCCAATCAAGATAATACTTTTCTATTTTCACTGTGTAAGAGATTGTATAAATATTTAATAATATAAAATATTAAAGATACTTTATATTAATTACTATACAATAATACAATACGTATGATACTTACATTTTTATACGATTTTTACGTGCTTTTTATAATCTTGTTACAGGTTCAGATGGATTCATTTACAAGCGAATTCTTTACTCTGATTCGGAAAGAGCACATCAAATAGTGAAAATGAACGAAAAAATTGGAAGTTTAAGATCTCATGTTAGCACCAACAATCCAGTTGTTATTCGATTTCTCACATCGTCCTCGGTTGTGGTTTACGGAAGTGATCCCACAGAAGAAGGAGCCGTCGTATTAATTTATGACTTTAACTACGATATTATGATTTCAAAGCAATTTGTAAAACTATTCGGAGCTTCAATTATGCATAAAGTCTTCGGAAATATCATTGTTCCTGTTGGGCTTAACATGCTCGTCCTATCATTGAAATATAAAGAATCGACACTTGCTTCAATCTTGGGAAAACACCAAATTCAAAATTTGGATTTTTTTGAGCAACAAAATCCTTGGGAAGTCAATTGGGAAACTGATGTGAATAGCACAAAAAGAAACGAAGAAATGAATGAGGAATTGTTTAAAAATCTGACCGATGTTTCTAAAATTGCTGAGATTTTAGAGAAGAATGGATATCCCCAATCATTGTAAGATAATTTCGATATTAATTAATTAATATTAATATTGTTTAATGAACATAACAGTATCAGATCAGTAGTTATTGATCATTTGCACATTTTTTTTTGATATTAATTAAATATTTATTTTACAGAATTTGTAATCAAATTATACCGCAAGCTATCCAGTCTAACAACATGGAATGGATTAAATGGATTCTCTCCTCGTTCTTTGACATTCCTGAAGCCCAACTTGTAAATATTTTATCTTTTCTCCTTGATAAAATTCAAGGAGTTGAACTTTGTCAAATCCCTTCGGACATTTCGAGCCTTTTACTTCAAATAATCAAACGACCATTTGACTCCCAAGGCCTAATTAATGCGGTGAAAGGTTTGAGTTATTCAAATTTAAAAGTGTTCGTTTCTCTTCTTCTTGATATGTTGAAAGTGGCTTCGTGGAATGACTTTGAAAATAAAGGGAATGTGGAGCATATTAGCGATTTAATTAAATGGTCGTGTGTTCTTCTGGATGCCAATTATACACAGTTCGTTTACAACGACGAATTACCTCTCATTTCTGAATTCTTGGAAATTTTAGAAGAGAAATCCAATTTAATGTCTGAAATTGAGAAGTTCGCTCCGCATCTATCAAAGATTTTATTCAAATCAAGTTCAGATTCCAAACAGAATGTTTCGAAATTTAGAGTCGAGATAATTAGTTTTTATTGATTACTTCGTCTTAAAATCATGTAAAATATTATTTAACATTGTTATGCGATTCGTTGAGAACCTTTAAATGAATTTACTTAACTTTCAGGTTTACATTTTTGTACATATGTATGTTTAGGTATTTATATAAATTAGTAAATTTAATGCTTAAAGTTATTGAAAATGTTATTTTTATTTTATATGATTAATTGATTAACAACATGATTTTACTCACAATTAATTAGTCAATAATCATATTCATATTAATTCTGTACTAGGTATATTTATAATACTTATTTCAAAAATCAATAAAATGAAATTGATAGAATTTATTCGTAGATAATTCATTTCCACAAAATAGAACACAAATAATATAATGACATTTTAAAATACACAAAATCGTTAAGAGTTGATTCCGAATTAAAATAAAAACATTATAAAATTGAAAAATACATGGCATGCCATAAAGTCTAAAGTAAAGTATGTCGAATTTGAAGTTCTTAATATCAATTATAAATTAGTAATTGTCAAATAATATAATAGGTAACAAAGTGATTTGAAACAGCATTGAAATTGAAACAATTAAAAAGCAATTACAGAAATTATATAAACGTAACATCCATAAAAGAATTTTTAACTTTAGCCAGACTGAAGGACCGAAGGCGTGAACGTCGTTGACCTCGTTGGGAATTGAGATTCGAATTCGATGAACCGAATTTGCCTTTTTGTTTGAGATCTTTGCAGACAAAGAAGTAAGAAAGTAGAGGCAGAGAAGAGCGCAAGTGTATGAAGAGAAAACACGCTCGTTTTTATGATCATTTCAGATTTTATCAATGAGGAAGTTTCTTGTAGAATCTGATACTATGATTTAATTGCAAATCACACATCGGTAGTTCTGTAAATATAATTGGTTATATCAAATTTTAAGGATATTTCATATTCAAAATCGGTTTTAAGTGAATTTGACCTAAATGTGTTATTTATTATATATTATTATTATTATTACAATGGTCAAATTGATAAATAATTATTAAGTTTAAAAACGGGTGTATAATTTTCCATACGTATAATAATATAATTTTTCATAGCTTTACCTTTATGAATAACACACCAATACAAAACAGACATTGATTGTCCTTACATATTATATGTAGATATTTATTATTTCTTCCTAATACTAATTAATCATATTAGTATGAAGGATCTAATGAAAAATTATAGAGTATAAGGAAAGTTTGTTGAAATAAGTAACGAAAGTTTACTGAAAATCATTTTATTAAATCAATTTACATTATAAAGATGATTTACGTAGGGTAATTCACATCATATCAAAAATTAAAAAATGTTAAAAATACTTAATGGGAAACAATGTTAAATTTAAAATTCAATAAACACATTATAAAAATGAAATTTCAGGTTCGGTTCTGAATAATTGTAAAATTACAAGATTTATAATTCATGTAAAATATATAATAGACACAAAGTTGATAAATTAGATAAATAATATCTATAAAGTAAAATTCAAACATAAAAAGTCATACAAAATTGGAAACCAAGTGTTTTGACTTTGGGGGGATTCACTCCATTTGATGTTCGTTATCTCCTTTAATCCATTCGTTGTCCTAAATATATCCATATTAAATATATTAAAAAGAATCACTGATCGGCTTACTAAATTAGTCGATATATTGATATTGACTGTATAACTGTATTGATACTTATCGCTTAACATAAACACTAAAAATTAATAAATTTTAACTTACGGGATATTTCACCACAACATTTTTCCGCTGAGCAAGTTGAATCACTTCTGATGTCAAAGAATATCTCAAAGTCCCACAAAGCAAAAGTTCCTCAATGGTTGGATTATTCTCAAGCAAATACTTCACTCCAGTATTGGTAATCTGAAAACGTTCAAACATGATCCAATATTAAAACAATAAAGTTAAAGTTATTAAAGCAATGTTTAAGAAATACAGAAATCAGTTCTAGATAGTTAGATTTAATGTTAGCATTATTGAAATTAACTAAATTAAAATCCAATTTATGAAAATATCAATAAGGAAAACTCACACTGGTTTTTAAAGTCCCTCCACTTGATAAATCCAAGATTCTCAACCGAGGAAGAAAAATTCCAAATTGGCAGGAAAAGTCCGTAATGTCTTTGCATGAGATGATCCGAAGTTCCTCCAACTTTTTCAAATTCCTCAATGAAAACTGTGAATTGGCAACTCCTTGGTCATACTTGATCAGCCCAGTGATCCCATAGTCGGTTACATATGGGCAATGGGTAAATTCCAACTTGGTCAATTTCAACAAATTCAGACAGATGAATTCCAATTTTTCGTCATCCAGAGCCCGTGTACATTTGAGCAAACTCAATCTGACCAAATTCGCCAAATTGAACCCATTTGTAAGGGAGGAAAACCCGTACAGGTTTAAACCCCGCATGCTCAACTCCCTCAAATCCGAATTGATAAAACGGGTAATATACCCATTTTCGCATTTTCCATTAATCTTCTCAAACCGCCTGAATTTGGTCATTGTGGGAACAATGATCGTGAAGGATTGGAGAGATAAAAACAGCCCCATGAATTCCCAATTGTGCTCGTCTTGAAATTCAATCATTTTCAATTGGAGACTTTTCAAATTCCCCAATTTGTTCTTCATCAGAGCCAAAATCGGAGTTGTGATTTTGAGAATTTCGAGAGAAAAACTCTCAAGCTGCTCGAGCGGCTGAAGCTGGAGGAATCCAAGCGTCCTGAATTGATCATCAAACCCAAGGAAAATGCAGCTCATGAATTTCATTTCCCGGATTTTCAAATTCTTCAAAGCGGGGAAAATGAGATTGAATTTGTCGTTTTCATTAAATTGATCAAAATTGAGACTCAGTTTGGTAATGGTCGCAACTGAATTCCGAGTCAAGTTGAAAAACTCATGTTGGTATACATTCACAAAAGAATCCAAAACAGTCATTTTTTTAATATACTGAGAACTGGCTTTGGTCATAATCTCAAAACTGATCAAATTCAAATTCTTGAAACTGTGAATCAAGGAGGAAATTCGTCGTGAATTTTTCGCAGATTTCAGCTTGATTTCGTCAATTCCGCTCCGAGAACTTTCAATTTTGAAAGATTGCAAATTGGTGAAAAACGTTTCAATCTTTTCTATGTCTTTTGCCTTGATGGTCACCATGATCAGGTACTGGCTGAATTGTGAATCCATCGAGAAATTCTTGACTGATGTAAAGGTCGAGATGAAGGTAGAAAAATCGACCTTCTTTTCATATTTGAACTTCTTACGATCCTTCTTCGTCTTTATGTATTTAAGATTGATTGAAAGATCGACGATGGAGCTGAAGATTTCGGAAAACTCTTGGAAAACTGCGTAATTCAAAAGGCTTTTAGAGTTCGTAAATTGGAGCTTTAAGGAAGACCAGCGACGAGACGCCAATTTGTTCTTAAAGGCAAATCGTTCCTCGCGGCTCATTGCATGCAATTCATCTTCATTGAGTTCAAGTCGGCATTGTTTAATGAAATCGGATGTCAAAGTGATTTGGGAATTGAAAGACTTCGAAACAAGTCGGCAGACTTTCATGTCATGAACATTCAGATTCCCAAAGATGACGGAGCAGATCTGAAATTTCATAAGAAACATGGATTTTATAATTTAAAATATTACATGCTTTTTGTACATATTTTATAATAACGATAAGTAATTCATTATTACAAAAATCGTAATATGAATAATTATAATTGAATCTAACCAAGCGGTTGTTGAAGATTTGTTCTGGAAGAGTTGGCTTCAAAGAGTGAAGAAATTCCCAATTGGAACCTGGCTTTTGGCTACCCGGACCAAAACCAGAATCATTTCCCTATTTTAATAAATGTCACTTCAATTGAGTTCGTAATTATTTATTATTTTGTAAAAATAATCCAAATATAATATTACGATTACGACAGATAATAACTAATAATAAGACCGGGACATTATCGCTTTTTAACTACAATCATAACTCACCTTTGGCATTTCAGAAGTTACAATTTCGACTTCCGCCAGCGACAACTTAATTGTATCATAAGACATTATTTCTTCGATCACTCCCCACTCGCTCAGAAGATTTGTCTATATTTTGAAATTGGTTGATTATAAAATTATTTGTAGACGTTAATTAATATTCAAATGGGATTATTTTTGAGTCTTCTATTACCAATAAGTCGATTTTATCATTTCGATATCAAAAGGCAATAGGAGATATGGCCATAGGAATCATAAATAAATGACTTACTTGAACGTTATCCTTTGACCGATGGGTTTGTCAAGACGGATGCTAAATTATCCTGAAATATGTATTATTCACTCAGGTGGAATTATGTAGAAATGTGAAATAAACCAGAGTTTTAAATTATATATTGATGACGCAACCGCAAGAATCAAGAAGGAACTTGAAAGCTGAAACGAAAATCGTAAACACAAAGAACAAGAACAACCGCTAAAGCTAACGGTCAATCTAGGGAGGGGCGAGAATAACGAACAACGTTTAGTCTTGGTGTTGATCAATTTCTCAAGGTATACATACACACCAACCCCTTCCGTTCTAATACCCTGTATTTTAAATAATTAAATATTATGTATATTATAAATATATTTAATATTTTAGAATTAAAACGTTTTAAACTTATGATATCCTTCTACAATTGCACGTTCCATTTAGAAACAATTACATACCTAAATATCTTCTAAAACAAAATATCTTAACTTATAACTACTACGGATAAATATAATATTACATAAAAATATTAAATTGTCTTATTTAAATTACTTATAAAATACATAGATCCAAACATAGCCTTATAGCTCTATAGGTAATTCAGGTAATTCATCTCATTATCAGTCAATTTGTATCTGAATCTAGGTACGAAAACGAAACAATTCTTGGATTGAAGAGATCGTCAACTTGGTCATTGCCCCGTCATTCCACGTTCCATCATTCGACAATTATCTCAACTATACATACATCATTTAAGTTCCAGTAGCTGTGTGCGTATGGTCTAATTGTAATACCGATTCAAATCCAGTTTAAGGTTTAACCTTTTTATGTTACAACAAACCTTTGATTATATAATATAATTTCAAAATTTGATGATTTGAACTTAATGCTAAACAACTCGTCAAGTCTATTAAATTGACTTAAAGTCCGTGTCTTTTATTTAGCTTATCAGACAGTGGTGCAATATAAAGGTTTTTATCCAAGAAGGATAGATTAATGTTACATTAATTTGAATATTTAAACGTCTTTCTTCAGTTTCTTCCTTTAAGTTATACCTAGCATCACTTATTGCGAACCGAAACCTGTCAATTGATTAAAAGCTTTAATAAATAATATTTGTATCTAAAGGAGACTTAACTATCCTTAAATATGAAGTTGATATCTACATTAATTGCTTTTTCCGTATAAGTTTAATCAAATTATCATAAATGAAAAAAGTGAAGCCATTTTTATTCAAATCGAAACAGCATTGAATTTTCAATCTGCATACATCAATTTACGATTTGAAATCTATATGAGGAATAAAGACAAGTGTAATGACTTTTTATCCAGTTCAATTGTTTAATCAAATAATTAAAGTGATAGTGAACCTCTTTAGCATGCCCCAAGGATTTTTCATTTTTATTTATAAATGTCGATGAGATTAAATAGAATAAAACCAACAGCATTTTCTTAACGGATAATATATTATAGCATGCTCCGTTAGTTAATTGTTGTATTATAGAAAATTAAACAAAACTCCATTATTTTATCCAACTACAATACAAGAGTATGATAGAAATACAACTCCCATGAAATCATCCGAATACTCTTGATCAATGATTAACCATTAGTACCGGAGATGTTCCGTTCCCAGGGAACGTTCCCTGGGAACCATCAGAAATTAAACATCAGTTTAAATTCTGCGCATATTAAATAACGAAATCTGAATTGATTTGAAGCTTTTAATTGATTTATAATAAAATATATAGTGTTTTAATGGCTTTTAATCATTTTAATTTGATGAGGAGTCAAATATTTTATTCTATTAATGATGGTTAAAGGTAATTTCATATTCCCACTTTTACTTATTTAATTTCCTTCACTATTGAGAATTTGGGAAAAACACATTTTGAATAATTTAAATTATTTAATTAACAAATACTATTTTTCAAGCTATGAAACTTTCCATTAATATATTTTTTGACAGTTTAAATGATGTTTAATTTTATTTTTAATTAAAATAGCAATATAATGAATATTAAAGTTGAGTTAAGAAAGAAAATATAAATAATTATAACAAGTTTAAATGCTTAGTGGAGAGAAAGCAAGTTTTGAGATCATATGATGCGCATGTGATTGTTCCCAGGGAACGTTCCCACCTCTGGCACATCTCTGACCATTACCATTAGACACTTCCACAGTATGCAGTTTTCATTGCTCATTGCTCCTTCAGTCTTGGCACTTTAAGGTCGACCTTTATTTTTCCCACACAAGTCCACCTTGGATTCTGAAAATTCCAAAACCCATTAACAAACGTAAATTTTTAATTCTCTATGGCAATAATTAACATCTAATGGAACATGCTAATAAATCGATAGTTTTTCCTTAATTCTTTGTATCAATAATTTCTCCTTGATATTTCCTTGCTAAATCTTTGAGATGATTTTTTTAAGTTTATATCTTTACTTAAATCTCATAAGTTTAATTTTATGCAGCATAAATTTTAATGATAATTTTAATAATAAAATAACTATCTTATTTGTTAAAAGTTTAATTGAGATTATTCGTGAAAGTGAATATCGTGATGAGTTCTGCCCATTAAAATACATTTCATCTAGTGGAATAAGTGGTAATATCAAAGATATAATTAACGATGAATTTGTTCCTTATAAAATAAATAGTGAACTGATTCCAATCCAATCTCTCTCAATTAATTCATTGGATCATAATTCAACATTCAACCGATTAAAACAAGCAAAGTGGGAACATAAAGGACATTTCAGAAAAACTTATTGTTCAACTGTTACAGTTACAACAATAAATTATAATTTAATATCCTTAGTAGAAAAATTAAAATTGATAACTCATATTAAAAAAGACCATTTTTTATTTTGGCATAAAACTCAAAGTGAATCATTATCATTTTTAAATTCTCTTAACACGCCAATGACTCCGAAATTAAAATTTAAAATTTTGCTCTTTATGTGCAAAAATTGCCCAAATTTGTGTTCACTAAATATATCAAGCAAAAATAAGACTCAAGATTTAACCAATGAAAATAAAATATTTTTTCATGATAGAAAATGGATAAATTTAAAAGGGAAAAATATTTCTGTTTCAAGCACAGATTTGTCTCCGTATGTAACAATTGATCGTTACGATCCTTTTCAAGTTATTCGCGGTTGCCATGCAGAACTTTATCGTGCAGTTGCGAAAGTATATAATTTAACCATTACAATTGACGTGGATCCGAAAAGATCAATAGGGATAAAAGCTGCGAATGGGAGTTGGATCGGAATGTTTGGTGATGTCGTTTATGGCAGATTTGAAATTGCCGCCTGGATGGGATATTCATCTCCACGCTATCCTTTTATTGACTATACGACTTATACAAGAATTGATAATTTAGTGTTTTTAACAGCAAAGCCTAAAATCATATCAGTTAAATGGGAAGCAATTTTTTATCCATTTACGCCATTGGTTTGGTATTTAATAATTACGGTGTTTTTTATCTCAATCCCGATATTTTTCGCTGGTTTGAATATGAATTTAGATAACAAAAAATTCAAAATTTACCGCTCTTGTGAAATGCCATTTGCTATGTTGTTTGAACAATTTATAACAATTAAAAAAGGAACTCAAATAATTTCAGTTGTACTATTACTATTCGCTTTAATTATTTTGACTGGTTACCGAAGCAACTTAATTTCATTTTTGACTTTTCCCGAAATTGAAAAAATCCCGGTTGATTTTCAACAATTGCACGATGGAAAAGATTTCAATATTTATTATCACTATTTGGGAGGATTGGGCTATATACGGTTTAATAGTTCTAAAAAGCAAATGCATATGAATTTAAAAAGACGACTAAAATTAGAACGATCTTCAGAAAAATGTGTTTTGGCAGCATTTCTTGAACATAAAACAGCATGCATTGGGTGGAACGTTGCGATTATGCAAGCAGTTGCCAAACGGCTGACGCTTAATCAAAATTACAATCCTGTTTATATGACTCAAGATGCGATTTATTCTGTGGTTCGGGCTGTGGGACTTCGAAAAGATTCTGATTTAACCGACGCTTTTGGATTTCTGGTTGGGAGATTGCGAGACACGGGACATTTTGAGAAATGGAACGATGATTTGTTGAAGCGGTCTAAAGCACGCGGAAGTTCTGAATTGAAAAGCAAAGGGAGGAAAGCAAAAGAATTTGTTGAACTTGAAACAAGAATTCTAAATTCAGGGAAAGAATTGAAACCTTTTAAAATAGAAAATGTCTACGTTAATTTTATAATATTAATGTTCGGATTGTCTTGCGGATTTGTAGCGTTTTTATTTGAATTTTTTATAACACGCGGGAAACGAGTTATTCAACTCAGCAGATCACAAATTTCAAAAGGCATAATTATCGTTGAACCCAAAACATCCCTAAGAATGAAAGTTAAATTCAAAAGAAGCTTAACATCTTTTCATCTTCAAAATTTCCAAAATAATAATAATTTATTAAATGGCCGACAAAAATGCAGTACAGCACGATATTAGTTAATAAAAATAATTATGAATAAAATAAACGATTTTAGTGATTTATTGCACAATTTAATTAAAAATAACATTTTTATTAATGCATTAAGATATTTTTTCAATCATATACAATTGTTTTAATTCATGATGTGCATTGATGTTTATTCATTCGTCTTATAACTTTAGTAGGATAGTTCAATATATATATATATATGAATCCCACCCTGTACATACATATACCATAAAATCTATTTTTAATAATAATACTTCACTCATAATATTGACAATTTGAATTTGAACTTACATTTAGATAATCCATATATATAGGTATATATATAAAGCTTAATTAAGACATGTCTTCTATTTCCCGTTTTGTTATCTTATCGAGTCACCTATCACCTTATCCAATATTATTTATTTAACCTTACCTTATACCAATTAATATCAGTTAAATATACAAAATACAAATACAATACCTATTGGAAAATCTTTTCCTCATGCCGTATTAATAAAGATAGTAATAAAATTATAATTTTTTCACTTATTTTAATTAAACAATGAGCTTTTTAAACATATGTTTTTTACCGCAAATTATTATATTAAACGTGTTAGCCTTCAACATTAAATATCATAACAATAATGATAAGAGCAATTTATTGTGCGAAACTTTAATTGAAATTATTCGTGAAAGCGAAACCCTCGATGAATTTTGTGCAGTTAAATTTATTTATCCTGGAGTTATTGTGAATAATCATGAAGATAATGAAGATAACAATGTCCTTAATTATGACTTAATTTTTCTCAAAATAAATGAAGAATCAGTTCCTTTACAAACGTTAACAATGAAATCATTTAATAAAAATTCCACACTCCAACGTTACAAAAAGGCTAAATGGATATTGAAGGAACCATGTTATAAAACTTATTGTTCAACCATTGTACTAACAGTTAAATCTCACGACATTTTATCGCTAATTGAAAAACTAAAACATACTACTTTTATTAAAAAGGATCATTTTGTATTTTGGTTACAAAATTTAAACGAATCTCTTAAAATTTCCAATTTACTTATTAGTAAGCCAACAATACCAAAACTAAAATACAAAATATTCATATATGGATGCTATAAAAATATGTGTTCTTTAATGGAATCGAATAAATCTCATGAAATAAATATGAACATGAAATTAATAAATCAAAAATCAATAATAAATTTTAATTCACGGAGATGGATCAATCTACAATGGAAACATATTTCAATTTCAAGTTCAGATTTAGCGCCATATGTTACCATAGAACCTGAAGATCCTTTAAAAATAATTCGCGGTTCTCATGCAGAAATTTATAAAGTGCTCGCAAGCGCTTACAATTTTACTATCAAATTCGACGTTGATCCTAAGAGATCAATTGGAATAAAAGCTGCCAATGGGAGTTGGATCGGAATGGTTGGAGACATCGTTTATAGAAGATTTGATATTGCCGCTTGGATGGGATATTCAAAACCAAGATATCCGTATATAGACTACACGACTTATACGAGAATTGATAATATGGTTTATTTAATTGCAAAACCAAAGATCTTAAAAGTAAAATGGCAAGCAATTTTTTATCCGTTTACGCTATTTGTTTGGATTGTTACAATAGCAGTATTTATCATCACAATTCCTATATTTTTTGCTGGATTGAATATAAAAAGGAAATTGAAAGATTTTAATTTTTATAATGCGTTTGAGATCCCTTATGGGATTTTATTTGAACAATCCATTAAACTAAGAGAAGGAACAAAAATAATCGGAATTGTTGTTTCTTTATTCGCTTTTATTATTCTAACGGGTTATCGGAGTAATTTAATTTCATATTTAACTTTCCCCGAATCAGAGAAAATTCCTATTAATTTTCGTCAATTAAATGATGCAAAAGATTACAATATTTATTATCATTATGTTGGGGGGATTGGCTATATGTGGTTTAACAGTTCTAAACAAGAAATAAATATCAATTTGAAAAATCGGTTTATTTTAGAAAAATCAATAGAAAAATGTGTTTTGGCGGCATTTTTAAAACCTAAAACTGCTTGTATTGGATGGTTTGTTGCGATTTCTCAAGCTGTTGCAAAAAGATTGACTTTGGCTCAAAATTACAATCCTGTTTTTATTACCCAGGATGCAATTGTGTGATTCCTGCAGTTGCACTTCAGAAAGATTCAGATCTTACTGATGCATTTGGGTTTTTGGTTGGGAGAATGAGGGACACGGGGCATTTTGAAAAATGGAATGACGATTTACTGAAAAGGACAAAAAGTAAAGGAAGTTTGAAACTTAAAAGCCAAGGAAAATTGAACAAAGAATATGCTGAGCTTGAAAAACAAATTTTAAATTCGAAATCAAATTTGAAGCCTTTTAAGATTGAAAATGTTTTTATTCATTTCTACCTATTAATTTTTGGATCATCATGTGGATTAATCGTTTTTCTTTTTGAAAATATTAAAAATACCTACAAACATGGAAATAAATAGAAAAATATAAAATTTAATGAATGTAATCTCAAGGTTGTTGGCAAATTATTTGCATGCTCATATTTTGATTATTATGGTTTTATTATAATATGCTATATTATTCCAATTTGGCATTTCATAACAATTATCAATTATGATGGATTACGATTCGATACATAATTTAATGAACGAGTTTGTATTTAAAGTTTGCATGTAATTTTTTACTCGTTAATTTATAAATTGATAAGCATCTCATATATACATAATACTCATATATCATCTCTCACATCGAAATGTAATTACCAATCATAATATCATTAAAAATTAATTTTATTATACCAGTATCTTCACTCATTTTTTACTTTACTCTTCCATTTTAGACTCAATTTAACGAAGTCTATTGATAGTTCAATTTTGGTTGATTATTATATTGATAATATACATATAGCCAATTAGGATTTTTAAACCATTTGTAATTGTAATAAATGTAACTGTGTGTATGTGGAATAAATTGTTATTGTACAATATTGATTATTTTTATGTAATTACATAGTATTAATACCTTTATACAGGGTGGGCCTTTATACCCTTTACATATCTACAACACAAATAGAAATCCATCAAATTAGGTAATTAAATTTGAATTGTGTTGTCTGGTTGTCTGCTAGTTAAAGTAAATATGTACATTTAGATTGTAAAGATTAATTAATTATTATTGGTTTCTTAGAATTATCTCACAAAATGATGTTATATTAAATCTATTGAGTAACATTTGTATTATATCTGTTTGTTAAAGATAGTTTATATTATTATTATTAAAGTTAAGGTATTATAAATGTATAGAATCTTTCCTCAACTGAATAATAATGAAACATTTAATAATTTTTCTTTTCCAAATTAATTTATTTAATTCAATTGAACTCAAAATTAACATGAAATATAAAATTTTATTAAGCATTCGCTATAGTAAAATTATAAATGATTTAATTCATGAAAGCGAAGCAGAAGACGAATTTTGTCCAATTAAATACATTTATTCAGATAATGCAACCGAACAAGATTTCAACTCTGACCTAATATTTGCAAATGTTCACAATGAATTTATTCCTTCAGAATCAATCACCGTTCAAGGACTCTCAAAAAACTCTACTTTAATGAAATTTAAAATGAGGAAATTAACATTGCAATTGAATAAACGATCATATTGTTCAACAGTTATAATTGAACCAGATTATAGAATTTACAATTTAATCTACAGTTTAACTCTTTCAATATCAAGATCAAAAAAAGATCATTTTATATTTTGGACTAAAAATTTAAAAAGTTCAATTGATTCATCTCTATTAAAAGAAATTCTAAAAATTAAATTTAAAATTTTTCTATTTTTTAACAACATTACAATTGATGCTTTAACTGATCCAAATATTTATAATAGTGGAAAAATGAAAGAAATCAATTTAAATAAAACAACACTTAAATTTCATAATCGAAGATGGATAAACTTGGCTGGTAGAAATATTTCAGTTTCAAGCACTGATTTATCTCCATATGTGACAGTCGACCCTAATGATCCTTTAAAAATAATTCGCGGATCTCATGCTGAAATTTATAAAGATATTGCTAGTGCTTTTAATATCAGCATTAGAATTGACGTAGATAATCGACGCCCAGTTGGGATAAAAGCTGCAAATGGAACATGGCTCGGAATGTTTGGTGACGTTCTTTATGGAAAATTTGAAATTGCCGCTTGGATGGGATATTCAAAACCAAGATATCCCTATGTGGATTATACAACTTATACCAGAATTGACAACATGGTTTATTTAACTGCAAAACCAAAAATAATGTCAGTCAAATGGCAAGCAATATTTTATCCATTTACGCCACAGGTTTGGTTGTTAACAATGTTGGTGTTTTTTCTCACAATCCCCATTTATTTCGTGGCGCTAAATATGTCAAGAAAGCGTGGGGATTTTAGATATTATCGTTCCTTTGAAATGCCATTTGCTATTTTACTTGAACAAGGAATAAATGTAAACAAAGGAACGAAACTAATCACGATTATATTTATTTTGTTCATTTTAATTATCTTAACTGGTTATCGAAGTAATTTAATTTCGTTTTTAACATTCCCCGAAACTGAAAGAATTCCATTGACATTTCAAGAATTGAATTTAGCCAAAGACTACAGTATTTATTATCATTATACAGGTGGAATTGGATACATGTGGTTCAACAATTCAAAAAAGCAATTAAACATGAATTTGAAAAATCGTTTTAATTTGGAGAAATCTGCCGAAAATTGTATTTTATCAGCATTTTTAAAACCTAAGTCTGTTTGCATTGGTTGGTTTGTTGCGATTTCTCAAGCTGTTGCTAAGCGATTGACGCTTAATCAAAATTATGATCCGATTTTCATGGCACAGGATGCAATTTATTCCGTGATTCCGGCTGTTGTTTTGCAAAAAGATTCAGTTCTTACGGATGCATTTGGGTTTTTGGTTGGGAGGATGAGAGACACGGGACATTTTGATAAATGGAATGCTGATTTATTAAAAAGATCCAAAGTGAAAGGAAGCTCAAATCTCAAACGTATTGGAAGGAAAAATAAAGAATTTGTTGAGCTGGAAAAATTAATACAAAATTCTGCAAGTGATTTGAAACCTTTTAAGATCCAAAATGTTTACATTCATTTTTTAATTTTAATATTTGGGCTAACTATTGGAACATTAATAGCTTTAATTGAAATTTTTATTATGGGAGGAAAGTTTAAAAATTTCGGAGAAGTTACTGACAAAATATATCACATGTAAAATTTTTCAAAGTTAAATAATTGAAATACAATAGGTATGTACCTACATTCTATTACCAGAATGTACTAGAATGTTTAAAGTAATATAAAAATATAATTTCATGAAAAAATATAACCATCGAGATTATAATTAATAATAAATAATAAAAATATAATAAAAAGCTCGCAATAATTATAATAGTAATATTTCCCTTTGGTATTTTACAGTAAATGGAATGGAATCACTTTGTTGTAGGAAAATAGTAATTATTGAAAATAGAGAACTGAAATTTTTTCTCTTATTATTTTTGGTCCCGAGATAAAAATTAATATTTTGAAAAATTACAATGATGAAAACTGAAAATATGAACAAAATCCAAACTATCATTTCAAAAGGTGATATAATAAGTGAATAATTAATTACTGTTGATTTATCAACATATTTCTTATAAGAGTATTGAACCCATTCTGAAGGAAAAGTTGAAATTAAGGGAGAAAATAATATTTTGGAATTATTAAGATTAAGAAGTATTAGGTTTATTCTTTGAATTCTGTGTGAGTTAACTCGTGGCACAATAAGTTGAATCACATCTTTAGAATTATATTGTTCGTTACTAATTGTGAACTTATAGCAACAATCATCAAGAAACATTCAATACCATCTGAACTATGTGGACGTTTTGCTAACATCTGACATTCAGAACGATAAATACTCTGTTCATTTTTTAGTGATTTAATAAAGTTTTTAGTTGGGTGTGTTAATATTGCCCCTTCAAAATCATTCAAAATCAAAAATATTTTAGTTAAACAATTTATCTAAAACGTCATCCATATCCTTTTGTAAGAATTTTCATTAAAAATTATAATGAATATATTTGTGTTTGTGTTTCTTTTAAATTTAATCTAGGACATTATTGAAATTCTTTATTACAATTACATGCTAGACAATTGTTTCACAATCGCAATGAAATGAATGAATACAAAATAAAATATTTTAATGCTTTTTACTTATTATGAATATGTATTAATAATAGAATAAAATATAATCTTCTCTCTCAATAATATCTTTAATTCTTCATTACTGGATCTCAGTCTCCGTACGATTAAATAATACTGATAAATAAATTTACCTTTTATTTTCCTCTTTTTACATTATTGTCAATGAAATAAAATAAAATTGCATAACAAGGATATGCATGTGAGTGTTTTTACTAAGAGATCGGGTTATCCTGACATTAATTTTCTTATGTTAGGGTAAATATTTAAATTAATCAGGTTATGGACCAATAATTTCTTTATTAGATTCTATCCAATCGAGGAAATGAGGAACTCGTGCAAAAGCTGTAGGATTATTTCTCCCAGCACAAATTCCGCTTAGCGCCCATGAGACGAGGCCAAGTAAAAAATAACCATTCTTCCCTGTAAATAAAATAACAATAAATTCAAGTTGAAGAAAAAGGTTTAATATTTGAGACCTTTGCAAGCCAATGGACCTCCAGAGTCGCCAGAACAAGTCCCCAGTCCTCCATTAAGTTTACCAGCACAAATCATGTCATTCTTAGTAAAACGTTCATTTCCATCGCTGTTGTACAATTTTCCACAAAGGTCAAAATTATGGACTTCAATATTGGCAGCTTTGAGGAACCTTGTATATTCTTTTGCATTATCTTAAAAACATAATGTAATATAAAATAGTTATTTTATTAGTATTTTTGATATTTCGAAGTAATTATTTTAAGTAATAATAATTACATTCATTTAATTCTTTCCCCCATCCAGAGACGATGCATTTTTGATATTGAGAAATAAATTGGTTCTTTTTTGGCAAGCAAATTGGAGAAACAGTTTCACTGCATTTAACCCCTTCCCCTCTTTTATTCCTCACTCGAATTAGTGCAATGTCATTGGAATTTTCTGTAGGAATTCCATAATTCTTGTTCATTATTAAATCGCTGTCAGAAATAAGGAAATGTTGCTCATTTTTTTCTTTGATTTCCAAATCTTCATCCCCTACCTAAAATATAATTAAAATTGCAAAATAATTTGAAAATGAACAAAATAAATAAAATATCAAAATTAATTCAAATTAATAATTTATATTAAAATACTTAAAAGGTAAAAACTCTTACAACAATTCTCAAGGGATGTTCTGTTATAATTTCAACACAGTGGGCTGCTGTCAACACATGATGTTCCTTTTAAAATTTATCTCATTTTTACATACAGTTACATATATGTATGTATGTACATTGATACTACTGACTGTCAATGAGATACAATTTTCATAATTTAAATAGTATGAACAAACCGAAATGAGAACTCCCCCGCAATAATGAGTCCAATTTCCCAATCGATTGATTTCAATATTCACTTGCCAAGGGAATGCCGAAATGGGAACTTTTCCGCCTCCAATAATTTTAGATTGTCGGTGGAATTCATTTCGTGTGGTTGGTAATCCGCACGAACAACTTTGCCTTTTATTTATATCATTATTACTGTTTAGCACGTTTTTTACATCTTTAACTTTCCCCTTGGTGAATTGAATATTAAAAATGTCCGCCAAACGAAGTTCACAAGACACTTGATATATAAATAAGGTTAATATTGGTAAAAATATAAGCACTATTTTTTTCATTATAAAAGATGAAAATTAAGCTTGTTTTTAAATGAAATAAAATAATTTTTGCTAACTACAATTCACGATTAAAAGTAAATTGATCATTCAATATAACTGAAGTGTAGATTTATTTAAACAAAAATGCATAGGTTGCAAGGTGTGATTATTTATATAATTTATTTCCTCTTGGCAAAATGTAAATAAACATTTGGCAATCCTCAAAGCCGTTACCTTTCCTCGTAAAATAAAGGCCACGGTCAAAAATTGGCAAAAATGTCAATATCAAAAAAATATTTTTAATAATTCTAATTTTTATTTAATTCATTTTCTTGTTTTCGAATGCATTATAATTTTACTTATTAACTATAATTTTTTTAGGTTTAAAAGTTTATATTTTTGACAGTTAGAATATTGCTTAACTTGTAATTTAAAAAAGGGTAAATAAATAAATTAACTACACATATTCCATGGGATTGAATACTACGGAGAAAGTGATTAATCGACTAAACATAAATAGTCCACGGCCAATGATTATTGAATAATTCATGTGGTTAATTGCACAATTCATGGTCTAATTTTAGTTATGTGAGATTTGTATAAATTCTCTTATTGTAATTCAATAAATAGTACTCCGATAATTATTAAATATGTGCATGTTTTAATATCACTTAAATGAATCAATTAATTAAAGTTCTGAATCGCATTTAATACCTGTATAGATAATAATTCTAATAATATAAATTTGGTAGATAACGAAAAGTTACGAATTTTAGGAAACTAACAAATATCAAATCATCAACATTACACAAATAAAAATGAGACGTCAACTTCAAAGCGTCAACGACTAATTTTGCCTAAGCCAAATTTAAGCTAAATAAAAATAACGAATTTTCTTTAGGAGACATTTTAGATACAATTGTTTAGAAAGATCAAATAACAATTTGAAAAACTAAATGTCAAACTGAGTTTTTAATTTCTAAAAATTGTCTATTGAAGGTGCCAATCTCCATCTTTACTAAATTTTAATGATCTCATACATTAGAATTATATAACTTATTACATTTTACATAATTTAATTAGTACAATTAAAAACATAATATAAATTATAATTGAATTATAACATCATACTTATGTATTAAACGTAACTTTAAGTTGTCACCTCAAAATAATTAGGGAATAAATTCGGCTAAGATTTACCTATTGTGTAAAATTTCGCTTCATGGAGCACCTTCGAGGCTCCATGAAGAAAAACTGCTCCATGGAGCACGCTCCATGTTGCTACTCAAAGCTTTAATTTTGTTTAATTAAAAAATACTAAACAAAGTTAAAGCTTTATGAAAACTATAGGTATTTTAAGTATACATAATATACATAATTGTATTTAGTTAACAACAGCGGTTTCTCATAAAATCAAAACATGGGGCTCCTCTGTAAGTTCTCCCTATAAATAATTTGAATTCGTTAACAGAGAATAAAATGATTGTGTTGTTGTATTTAATAGGTTTAATTGTTTAATATAATTATTGTATATATTATATAATCGAATATATTGAATGTTTATTTGCAATCTTACTATTATTCCCACAGCATCCATTGCACATATAATCTGAACAGCCAAATCCAATTTTACCTATAATATAAAATAATAGAGTGTTTTTAGAATTATTCATTTTAAAATTAGAAAATGCAATATACATATACAGATATTTATTGTGTTCACTCAACTATAATTTATTTTAATTTTGTTAATAATGACAAACCCAATATAGTATTTTAAAATTTACCACATCGGGCCGAATCTACTTCGTCCATTGTTATAGCAATCAATAATACCACAAACACTGTTAATAGTAAAAGTCTCATTTTTTATATTTTGATTTTGATAAAGAACATAAATAAAATTTGTAATGATCCAGTATTCAACATTTTCCCTTTTATAGAATAAATAGGCTGGAAAATTAAATCAGTAACTCTTTTTAAACAAATCTTGACTGCTTTATTGAATAATCGTACGCACGTATCTGTAGTTTAACATATTCCTATACATATGTAAAAAAATATGTAAAAATATTAGTAAGAGTATTTTTAACCAGTTCAGAAGCGTGATGTTCTGGTGTTATTGAATATCAAATTATAAATCCAGTTGATTGCTTGGTGAAATCGTAGATAATTTAAAATATCGACATTTACTTTATAAATCATAAGACGTCAACAATTGCGCATTGCTGCCAATCATTCAAATTTATTAAACTTCTAATGAAAAAATCATACATAAATTGTCAAATTTATTGAAATATACAAAACGAATTACGTAATGTAAATACTAAGAACGTGACTATGAAAGTAATTTTCACGAAATGTTTTGACATTTGGATTTAACAATTCAAATTTCTGACCTATGCTCCATTAAAAATGCAATCGAATACAAAAGCCAAAAAACTACAAGTAATTCCAATCAATAAAATGAAAAAAAGGGAAATGATATTGGTATTAAGTTTTTGTGATGTAAATGTTTTTGTATTGTAAAGTCTTGTAGTTTCTGATGTATTCCAAGAATGTAAAATTTCTTCTGATAATTTATCTCTACAAATTTTTTTCCAAACTTGGTAAAATCCAGTTTCAAAAAGTCTCTCAAACAAATCACAAATATATTTTGACATGAAATTTGCAAAAACCACATTTGATTTCTTTAAAAATGCTTAATAATTCCAGTCGTGGCTTTTGGTCCTTGCATATTTTCTGTTATGATGTTTTTGTAAATATCCAAACCTTCCGAAATCCCATAAATTGCAATTTTTTCTTTGTTTATTATTTTTTTAAGAATTCTTTATAGTCTCCTTTTTCCAATCTTTTCCATTCTCCTCTTAGTCGACAACTGCTCGTCTCACCCTCATGATGTCAAATTGTTATTTATCAAGCTTGCATTTTTCCC
>JAQGBZ010000362.1:0-62457 GCA_034687125.1 Neelides folsomi
ACGCTATTAAATACAGTGAATATTTACGCTATAAAATATTTACGTTATTAAAGTTCAAAGCTATTAAATACTTACGCAATTATAATACTACGTCATTTAATACATAAGCTATATTAACATTACGCCATTATTTACTTAAGCAATATTAATATTACGCCTAGACAACTACGCCATTTTGTATTTACCCTATTATGTATTACGCTAACATTTTAGACTCCCAAATAATTAATCTAAAATATTCAAACGTAAATTATAATAATGGATTTTAAAGATTAAAAACATACGGCAAGAATACTCGCAATGAAATGCGTTGGAGGAGAGTCTTTGAATAGTGGGATTTTTAGCATAATCTTTTTAATTTCGTCGTAAAAGGCTAATTGGCCAATTGTCATAAGTGAAGCTCGAACACTTGCAATTTCCCATCCCTTAAAAAGTTTTGTCGGTCCTTTTTCTTTATAGACTCGGATGAATCCATCGATGGCGTGTTTATAGCTTTATAAAAAAATAGTTCAAAATGATTTAAAAGTTAAATGTGTCACATTTAGGAAATTACAAATTGATTGAGGCACATTTGCAAGAACTTCTTTTAAATAGTAGTAATAAATAGTAAAAATAGTAATAAGAGTAAAGTTCCCAACTCGTGACAGGTCCTTAGTCGTGACACCCCATGTATTTAGACGGCTGTCACGCAATTAGGGCATCGAAAAAAGTGTCACGAGATTGGAACTTTACTCTTAAATATAAATTGAAGTCTTACTTGTATCTTTTGTCTACTGGTAGTTTCATATCATTTTGCATCCTCACGTTGACCATATCTGAAGGAGTTCCAATGAATCCTCCAAGTGCACCAGTTGTGCCAGCGAGAAAAATTTTCTGCAAAAAGTTAATATTGTCCTTTCCATATTCGTCGATGAAAAATTCTTTCCCAAACTAAAAGAATTTTATAATAAATTAAAAATACTAACATACTAAATATTTATGCACACTACTTTACTATACTTTATACATTTATCATTGAATGATTAAACATACTTCATAAAGACCAAATCGGGCCATAGAATAAGTCATTTGTCTCATAATTGAAGCCGAGAGTCCATTGTACAATGACAAAACACCATCATTTTTAATCACTTTCACAGTTTGTCCAATAACCCCCATTTTCTCTCCTTGATTTATTTGTAGATGAACCTTTAAAAATATAAATTTAAAATCGTTTAAAAATTAATTAAATAACATATTTGTAGAGAAAACAATTTTTTTACAAGTTAGTACTTTGAGAAGATCCAGAGGATGAGTGATCACTACAATAATAAATTAAGTGCAAGTGCCTATTTAATAAGTGTATTTAGCATTAATTTCAAATTTTAACAATGTAAGTATAATTATATTTAACTGTAACTGACTTGTAGCTCCAACACTTGCAAATCCTCCAAAATACCATCTTGGAATTCGTTTACGATCTTCAGGCTTCATAATTTATTTAACGATGAGATTATAAGATTTGAATTAACAATGATCAATGACTTTATAATTATAACTTTTTATTAATTAATTTCATTGAATGGGTTTTCTAATTCAATTATGGGCCGGTTTAATTTTAACGTCTCTAGAGTTACGCGCTTAATTACTTAAGCGTCACTAAAATCGTTTATTTACTCTTTGTATGTTTGCTATGATTTATGCTCATTTAATTCTAATCCATCTAAAATATTTATTTAATATTTTGAAAATTTATGAAAAATTGAAAAAATAGAAATATTGTTTGCAAGGGACATTTTATCTTTTAAATCAATTGAATAGGAATTGTTGAGACGAAGACAAATTATTGCTTTAATAACATAGTGGAGCAATTTTAATCCTCTCACACGCACAAAGTGTCCTATAATTATTATTTAATAAAGTTTATTATCTAATAAATCTATCAGTACGTTGAAATGCTATTAAAATTCCCGGAAGCATTTTAACTCTGGCCTATTCAATTTGTCAATGAACAAAGGATTAATTGAGGAAAATTTGACTTTATCAAATGCCATCGATTCAAAGCACCAACCAATTCGATCTCATTGTTTATTTGCCCTTATGATATGTATAAATTTCAGAGAAGCGTGTGAGAAATTAAGCTAGTATAATTTCAACCCATAAATTGTTCAAAGTGGGGACAAATGTGAGTCATTTATTTGATTCGCATGTATTGGAATAAGGTGAAGTTTGGATTGAAGTGATTCATGGGTTCAAATGTAATATAGCATTTGTAGTTAATAGCTCGCTCCGTCGCCCCACGAGCTTAATATTGGTAGTAAAAGATATATGAGATGTTATAGAGGGGGGAAAACCCGTGCCGGGCAGTATCGGTTCGGAAGTATTCGGGTTTTATATGGTGCTTCGTGTCTGGCGCAAAAGTCGTGTCGTTCCTCCTCCTGTCATTTTTGCCTCATTCCAAAGAATGCGTTTAAAGCGAGCAAGTACACATTTTATTAATCTTCCTTTTATTTTATTTTCCTTGGTCCTTTACAAAAGAGGCAAGCGAAGTTAAAATCACAATAATTGTGTTTGGTCTTGCAAAATAAAGAATCGTCATAAGGAAAGTTATCCATTTCTCAGAACCACTAATAACATTTAATTCGAGTTTAAAACCTAGTATCAATAGTCAATACCCTTAATTAAATTATTGTTAACCACAAGAGGAATAAAAATATTTTCGATTTGATTTATTTAATTTATATTTGATATTATATACATAACCTCATTTATTGCACTCAATTGAGTCATACATTATAAAACAAATATTGTACTTGATTATTAATTTTATAACTACAGTTAGCACAATGGAATTAAAACCAATCCTGTTTGTCTCGTTTATTTCTTAAAAGTTAAAGAGAAATTGACAAGTTGAGAGCAAGAAAATATTCTCGGGAAAGTGTGAAATTTTTTACTAGTGGGATAATGAAATATTGTTAATTTATAGTGAATTTCCTCAGTTTACATTAAAACACAAGTTGTCGAAATGAATGAGACTTTGAGTAATCAAGTTGTAAAGCAGGAATTTCACAATGTCAAGTTCACCTGTAAAAATGTAATGGAATGTCTCGAGTCTTACAATCAGGTGAGAATTTCTAATTTTTATCCTAACCATTACAAGACTTACAACTATTTTAACATTTTAGCTCGTAAATGTCTACAAAAATACTTATTGTAGGTAGATAAGCATCGTTTGTTAAACCCTTAAATGGATAATTGGATAAAGTTAATTTATTCGATTTTCTACCTTTGCGCTTTGGGTTCATTTACTTAACACGTTTGATATCTTATTGAATGTCATTATACGCGTTGAGACGCTAATTGAATTTGTAAAAGCAACGCAGGACAAAAATATGCATTTTCTCTTTAATTTAATTCAATTAAATATATTTTAACGTAACTAGATTTTATGTATCATTTTATTATAACAAGCTAAAGCTTTCACATTTGAAGATTTTAGTCTTCCATTCTTTATGCGAAAAAGAAATGAGAGAAACTCTCAAAATGAAGCGGATCTTGGACATTCTCCACTTATCAGAGCCATTAAAAGAACATTGAACATTTCCCCTTAATTACATATTGATTTACTTAATTACCTCATCTCTAAGTATTAAACCATGCGTTTAATCCACTATGTATAATTAAGATAAGAAAATGGTGATTCTCGCTATCCGCATAGCAGGTAGTTAAACACATAAATTTAATCTCTAATTAACTATTTAACTCAATTTTCATTTATTAATTAAAATGAAATTTGATAATAAAAGTCAAATGAGTTTCGAGCATGTTTACATTAAGATAAAAATTGAACATTTCTACTAAAGATATTTTAACTATTATTTTAATACAAACTTATCTGAGTCAAATCTATCAGGATTATGGTTTTAACTTTTAAGCATTGTTAGTCTGGTTAGTCATATTATTATAGATTTTCTATTTATTATGTACTTTATGAGTATTGTGACAATAGTACAAGTATTTAATAGATAATTATTTGTATTAGTGCCCAGTGTCCATGTTATTAATTTAAGCTCTAACTAATATTTCACTTATCTACATTGTATCATTTGCCACGTTATCACATTTACCATCAAATCCACAATAAGTCAAGTTTGCCAAACAAGATAACATTCTCGTAATTAGTAATTTTGCATTTGCATTATGTTGAACTTTGAAATAAAAGTAGGATAATAGGAGGATGTATTTAATGTAGCTTCTTCATAAATTCTCTTTATTAGAATTTCTCTAAATTGTTCCGGATTTATCTTATCAAGTTACTTATAAAGGAACCGGTACAAGAATTCCTTTACCTATTATTAAGTATTAATAAATATGCAGATAACTGGCTTTTAATTATAATCTGCAATGTTTGCTTTAGGGTATTAACATGAGTCAAAGACTTCTCTATTTATTAATTCCTCTAGCTGACAAACAAGAGGAAGCAATTAGTACACCCTGACATTATATCTCGTATTAAGCAGATATACCAGTAGGAGCAATATAGAAAAACGTATCTTTAAATTGAAAACAACGGCCCAAGTCATAATTTATAGCTTTTGCAAATATTCCTCCTTTCATTGTACAATTCTGTATTTCATCAAAAGAATGTTAACCTTATTTAAGAATGAGTTCAAAAATCGAATACCACAAGGAAAGCACGAAATAAGCAAGAAGGCATAAAAGTTTGAATTTGATATAGCACACGTTGTACGTACGCGGAATCATAAAGTTCATTAAATGAATAATGCAGCAGGAGTCTTTAATGAACTCGACGTGTTTATGAAATAAATTCACCGACAACATGAAAAATTGAGAGATTGAGGGGGTGTGTGGGTTGAGGTCGAGTATGAATATAAGTTATAAGAATCATTACAACGCCGTTTCCTCTTGGGCGAGATGGAGAAGATAGGAGATATAACATTAAAATCCACACACACACGGCATTGAAAAACATTGAAAAACCTATGCATAATATTCCCTCATACACCTCCGCATATCTCTACAATATTGATAAATAAAACACTACGCCTACTATTAATTGCCAATGTAGCTCCAAGGGGTGTGTGTTGGCTACTTTGAATCTAATACCCAATCAAATACGATATTCGTACTCGCATCAAATGTTTTACAAACTAGTGAAACACTGTGTTAAGAAACCTTTATAAATAATACAAAATAATACCCATTGTTTCCTTTTGATATTGTGGAATATAATGAGGAAACTTTATATCGTGCATTTATATAATACTCTAATAGAAGATATCTATGGATCAGGATGTGTAATATAAGAAATGTGTGTAGTAATGAATATACTATATGGTTACTCACATATCAAATGGTTTAATACCAGTTAATACTACAGGTGTTTTTTGTATATCTTTTCGCGTGTATTGTGTTCGGATGAGGTTGAGAGCTTTGGTTGACGTAGGATTGAGTCACCCATATCAATAGCCTTCATTGCTCTCCGCCACACTCTCATTCACAATTCACAACAAGCGGAGATGGAGAGAGAATTGAATCTAAACAGCGGCAGTAATTCTTTCTTTAACCACATTAAACACACCAAGTCCCAACGAGACATTTTGAACCGAAAAATTGGACGTTGGGGAAGCTCCTGTTTTTTATTGCTCTTGTACTAAGGAGCGTGTGGGCTGAAGTGGTGTGGAAGTCGTTGGATCGGAAACGGCCGACGTGAGACGACGCCTTCCAAAAGACCAGGAATTCCTTTGGGGAGACACACACAAATAATTGCATTGCTCATCGTCTCATTCCAAGAACATCTTTGACTCATTTGTTCCTATTTTTATCGCAAGGTATGCAATTATTAAAATTACTTACATTTAGATATGCTAACTACCATTCAATTTGACACTACAAAATTGAAAATTGCTGAATGTTAAAAAATAGTAATTTTACTAATTTAGGAATATTTTCATAGATCATAAATAATAGGTTTTTAACTGTTTTGGTAAAATCCTGTAAAATTAAAAAAAGAAGTAGGAGGTGAAAAGCGAGTGTTTGTTTACATGTTTACTTTCCTAAAGTGTCGAGAAGTGGAATGATGTTCCTACGCTAACTAATATACATAATATGTGAGTGTGGTGTTGTTTGGATATGGAGCTGATGCGGAGGAAGTCGTTTCTCATACAAGATGATAGGAATGCACTTAATAAGCCTCTTTCATTAAGGAATAGCCAAGGCGAAGAAGAGAAAAACAGTTTGATGAGTTTGAGAAGGGGAGTCTTTGGATCTACACACGTGTTCTTATTCCATGTTAAGCTTTTGATACAACAGCTTCTACATGATTGTTAGTGAAATAGAAGTTGTCCCATAAAGTTGTATACATTTCATATATCCTTCTAATATACATTTTTAATATATATATTGGTTATTATACCACATAAAAGGGATCCTTTCAATTTCATCTGTTTCGAGCCGCGCCTTTCATTTTTTTCTTCTCCTCCCCATTTGATAATAAGTGAGGTCCATGGACGAAGTTACTTAAATGACTTTGGCATTGAATTTAAAGGAGTCGAGAGAGAAGAGGAGTGAAGCGGAAGGAACCATGAGGATTCTAACCAACTTTTCTCACATCTCTCACCATCTCTCACTAATCAAATCCCATCGGTGACTTTGTTTGTGTCTTGCCTTGTTTAAAATTTTAGTGAAAAGTGTTTAAATTTAATAAACATAATAATTAGACCCGAGCTTCAAATAATGTAGTTCCTATCAGTGCACACGCAAAATTGCATCAACAGCCAGAGCAAACAACAGCTGAATAATAAAAGCTATCTTGCATAGTGCTCAAATTTTAGTGAATGAGTGAACAATTCGGAAACTCATTTTAGTTGTTCGCCTGTTTGTTCCTTCGAATTTTCAGATAGTTGGAGAGTTTCTTGGTGGAGCCAAGATAGATTTATGATATAGGGAATGAAGGAATTGGGACGAGAGTGAGTGTTGAATTTGATATTTTTGGCAAAGGGCCGGCCCGGGTAGGATGGAGTCATTCAGAGTCGAACGACAGAAGGAAGAAACCCAGTTGAAATCTTCGACCCGGATACTTCACACGCACAACTTACGACTCTCATCCGCCTCCAATTTTCATCAAGTAAGTTAAAATTATTCATTCAATTCGTTTAATCAATCACTTTTATGAAAAACATCCAAGGATAGTAAAATATAGAAAAAAAGACTATCTGTCATTAACCTATTTTATTTAAAAGATTTTTTAAATATTTTCATTTAATAGAAAGAGTTTATTTGGAACTTTGAATTTAAATCTCTTAAATTCCATTCCAATGCGATTCTTAGCTTTAAATGAACATTATTTTTTATTAACACTTAAATAGTTCAAGAAATCCTTATTTTATTAAGAATGCGAAACTGCGCTTTGGAATTGAACATATTTAATACTCATCGATATTTATTAACTATGTGTAAATTGTTTTAAAAGTTTATAATGAAATTGGATCCGCTTAGTGAGAATGTTGCGTTTTAACAATAATTTATGTCGCAATTTGCAAAGTGTTTGAGCCCACTTAACTAATATAAATAATATAATACTAATTTATTTTCCCGAATTAAAAATTTACTCAATTGAATTGTAAATATTTGATTCAATTTTCTGATTAACAGGGCAACTTTCCTTTCATCATGGAAGGCGGCGATCCGTTGGGAGCAGCCGAAGTGATGAAGAAGAAATTTGAAGATTTCTCTCTCCGCCCGACCCTCAACAATGAGCTTCATCAACGTCATTTCGGAAATCTCCTCTCATTCGATTTGGACTCAAAAATGAAAATGTTCAACCAACTCGACCCGTCCCATTTAAACGGCACGACGACCACGACGATTCAAGGAGGTTTAACCAAAGGAGGAATCTTCGCCGCCCGGACGACGGCCTTCAACGGAAATCAAATCCCTTGTTCAACCAAATGGTCCCAGTCCTTTGTCGCTGAACCAAATTCCACTCAAGATTCTCTCAATTCCGACAATCGGATGAACGAAGATTCTCCCCAGCCTTTAAATTCTAAAGGTATTCCGCGAAGTTTTTCTTCCTCTCCCGGATTTCCCTCACCTTTGGAACTCGAGTCTCATCAACATAAGTCAGTGGAAATTCCTGCCCTGCACAACTTTATTTCCCCGTTCCGAAAAGCGCAGTTCGGATTTAGAAACTTCGACCGCCCACTTTGGAAAGACTTTGGAGGAAACGATGAAAAATTCTTTAGTAAAGAAGCGAGTCGGAGAACGTGGGATCCTTCGACGCTCCTTTCCATGAAAAACTCGTCAGCTCATTTACAATTCAGCACGTCCCAACAAACTTTCTTTCAATCGACAAATGGATCCATTAGGTCAGTAAAGCCACAAATTGACCTATAACATTTTTTCTTATGATGTCATTTTTATTACATATAAAGTCTTATGATAAAGTAAAAAGTCTTTAAATACGAGCTTGATTGTTATTACTTAATCGATTAGTCTATATTTATGTTTTTAGCGAAAGTGCGTGTCTTAAAATAATAGTGATAATAAATAATGTAGAATAGAATGAATCATTTAGTCATGCAGGAGCACATAGTTAGTGAAGAATGAATTAAGCTAACATTGTTCAATTACAGGGCTTTTAAAGACGAACGAGTTGTATTGAGACAAAGCTATGGAGCTTCAGAGTCCGAATCGGAAGAAGATGAAGAAGAGGACCATATGAACATTAAGGGACTTTCATATGAGCCAAAACCCGGTCTTAGTTTTATACCAAAACTCACCATCGCTGACAAACCACATGAACCTCAATATCAACCTTCGGAAATTGACGATACGAGTTCCGTCGCGACCAACGATCTTGATCAAAGGTGATTTAATTTTACTTAATTTTTTAAGCCATAGTACGCGACTACTTAACTTTTAATTCATGTGATAATTTATTATTAATTTAAAATTAATTTAAATTAATTATTGACTTTTAATTCACAGTCCAAGAAATAGTGTTATTGGAGATATACCAAAAACTCCCGAACATCGTAAATGCTTCAAAGTGGCTCAAGAGCTCCTCACTACGGAACGGACATATGTTGGGATTCTTCATTTGATTGATCAAGTGTTTCATTTTCGGGTTGACCAAGAAAACCGAGCCAGTCCCATGTTTCCTCTTGACATCGTTACCCAGATGTTCTGCAACATTAAATCCCTCTACAGACTCCATCATGACCATTTACTCCCGCAGCTTGAGAAAAGAATTGAAAATTGGGATGAAGATCCAAGAATTGGTAAGAAAAACAGTTCAAAACCGGGCCAAATACATTATAAATGATTTAATATGGCTTATTTAAAAAGTATTTAGTTAGATGCGTTGTCTTGTTGTAAAAGTATTAAACTATGTATTAATCCAAATTATAGCAAATAAAAATTAAGCCATTTAATTTCTTTTAATAGGAGATTTGATGAAGGATTTTGCTCCATTCCTTAAAATGTATTCCGAGTTTGTTCAAAACTTTGACAATTCAATAAATCTCATCAACGTCTATAGAGAAAAGAATTCGAAATTTGCCAACATTATTAACGAAATACAGGTGTGTGACAACTGGTTACCTATTTCTAACATGTTCATTTCCTTTTTAATAAACTTTTATTAAAATAATTTGTTTGGATAGAAAATGGAAGAGTGTGCGAATCTGCCTATTCAGCATCATTTGATAGGGCCTATCCAAAGAATCCCTCGTTACCGACTTCTTCTTGAAGCTTATTTAAGAAGACTTCCTGAAGATTCTCCTGATCTTGAAGATACCACGAGTAATTTAACACAAAAACTAAAGAAAATGTTTATGAAACTAATTTTGAATTTTTTGAGTTTAGAAGCGTTAGAAATCGTCACAAAGGCCGCTGAACATGCGAACGAAGCAATGAGGAGAATTGCTGGATTCAAGAAGCTCTTAGAAGTTCAAGAGAAAATTAAAGGAGCTGTTGACCTCGTCAGTCCAACCAGAATTCTCTTAAAAGAAGGAAGACTCTTTAAAATATCAGCAAGAACTTCGGATCATCAGGAGCGATACATTTTTCTAGTGAGTTTAAATCTTTTAACTTTTAGTAACAATATTATTATTAGAACTAATTTTAAAATTCTTTATTTAAATAGTTCAGTGACATAATCCTACTTTGCTCAATGCGTACAATGGCAAATCGCATGATTTCTTCTGCTCCTTACCAACTCCGAGCGAAATTGGATGTGGCTGAAATGAGTGTGAACGAAGGAGATGACCTCGAAGTGGCAAACACGTTTTACATACAAGATCCAAATAAAAGGATTGAACTCTACACACAGTAAGTTTATTAAATACACAGTAAACTCCAATTCACTTATTAATTATAACAAAATCAATATAATGGAAAAGGAAAGAATTAACTAATACAATAACTTTAAGATATCACTTTAAAATGAAATGATAAATAAATTTTAAACAGAACCGTAGAAGAGAAACGAGAATGGATGGAAGCAATGTGGCAAGCAAGGCAAGATTTACTAGAACGAAAATCCTCACTTCGTCTTGGTTCAATCAGCCCATCAGACGAAGAACTTGGAATTAAAGAGCCAGCAATGATCAAATCAGATTCAGTGTCAAAATGTATGGAATGTCATGTTTCATTTACGATGCTCAAGAGAAGACATCATTGTCATTCCTGTGGTGGAGTAAGTTGAAATTAAATTAAATTTATTTTGTTTATAATTCCAAGAAAATTCTTAATTAATATTAATGTCTAATTCAACTAGGTCGTGTGTGCCAAATGTTCCGGTGGTAAATATCCTCTTCAGTACACAGGAGGAAAGCCCTGTCGTGTTTGCAATACATGCAAAACGGTGCTTCAAAAGAAAGAGGCCAACTTGAAAAAGGCTGAAATTCCCCAACCGCCTTCACCCGATGAACCTGAAAAACTCCGCGGTGTTTTAGATGTAAATACCAAATCTGTTAACTTCCTCATTCCCACTAAATTTTTCGTGTACATAATTTGTCCAAAATGGGCTTGGGCCTACAAAGAGAGTTTATAATCCCAATGTTTGGAATTGCATCGAAAATATTATTTTTGAAAAAGTGATGAATTGTACTATGACAATGGATTTGTTTGATTTGGTCAGGTGCCAACGTCGGTTCCTTCAGTTCTCTCTGGATCGCTTCATCTTCGAGTACGTGGGAAAAAGGAATGGAATCAACGTTGGTTTGCTCTTCGATCTGACTTTGTCCTTTACTGCTATGAGAAAGAAACCGACGAAAGGGTATTTACTTTATTAATTAAAAAGTATTATATAGATTAAATTACCAAATTTAATTAGTTGAGAACAACTTTGAGATAAAACTTACCTTTTAAAATTATAGATATTAATTAAATTTTTATATTTAGGCAATGACAGCAACACCAATTCCAGGACTGAATATTTCCCTTGTTGAGGATCTTCCAAAGTCTGAGTCAAATGGGATTGCGAGTGGAGAAAAACAGCGAGCATTTCGAACGATGCATTCACATGGAAGAAAATCATTTTACTTCTTGGCTCCTAATAGGGAAGAAGCCCTGAAATGGGTCGAAAAGCTTAATATGGCAGGTAATGCTGAACTGACGGACAACAATCAACCTTGACATATCCTAAGATTAATTAATTTAATAGTCAAAATATATTTTACACACCTTGTCTATTGTCCTTTTCAAACTTTAATCATTAATATTATTTTTGCTACAAGTAGTTAAAAGGAGTTAAAAAACTTACCAAAGGACGCAACCTTGTTTGATCAAAATTCACAAAAGTGGAAAATCCTTTAATTATATTTAATGCACACAAGCTTGTCATGTTAAATCAATTTTGATTGTAAAACTGTGTTAATAAGTATGCTTTAACTTTAATGCAAAATGATTTTCACGCATTTTGATCACATTTAATGTGTATAAATAAAAAAGTTTAGATTTATTGCCAAATTATGTTTTACATTACATTTTGACATTATTTTATACAGATGATTGTTTATAATTTTTGTAAGTTTAAAACTTTTGTACTGTTCAATTCACATATACCATATAACTATGTATTTGCAGTTTATTCTAGATAGATTCAACAGATCAATGTAAATGTAACTCGTTTTACATATATTGTATGTACAATTTTAGTATTAAAATTCCATTTCACAATTATGTAAATGTAATTAATCATTTAAGCTAATTGTTAAACTTTGCATATCGTGCAATCACGACATTGGCACATCCACTATTTATTAATAATTAATGTTTTAAGAATAAATTAATGATCATGCTTGAGACTTTTAGATCCAATCTTGTTCATTATATGTAAAGTTTGTTAAAGTCAGATGCGCACTAATTTCAATTATATGTAAGTATTGTAAAAGTGAATTATGCTGCAATAACTTATTGTGCTTGATGCATTTAACTTTTTATATTATTATGAAGTATGTTAATTAATGTTTAAAAATGAATTAAAAGCTTTTCTACAAAGGTGAAAGAGACGAACAAATGTGTAGATCATGTAGCGAAATCATTGAGTGAGTAAGATCAAAATATTTTATTAAATCCAATAAATGAGTATTGTTCTAATCTTGACACGAAGCTATTAAAAATACAAGGGTGAAATAACCAATAAATAATATAGCCTCAAATGAATTAAAAGTTGAATTTAATGTACAACTAGAAAAGACAATTGAATCATTTGTAACTATTAATAAAAGTTAAATACCAATAGCTGAGTTAGCTGAAGGCTTTAGCCGATACATTGAAAGGAACAAATGCGTGATGGAAAGAAACATATTCCTAAAAACTTGTAATATTAGCTTAATCAATCATGCGTTAATAAAATATGTTGATGTTTACCGTTTTCAATTTATTTAACATTTAATTAAATAAATAAACCGTTCATATTCCATTCCAACCCTCCTCCATTCTTCGCTATACAAATACAAAGGGAAGTGGAAAGTCTCAATTCATCCGAACAATATAAATTATATTGAGAGTGAAGTTGATTCTCATCCTAATGGCTGTGCTCAAACCTCTTTCTTTCGAAATTGACTCAGGCTCTTAAGCATTTGAGCCTATAGTTAATAGTTAAATTGTGTTTAAAATTACTGATAGTTAAGATAATAGAGAGGCGTTCAATATGAACGTGGTTAGCGAGAGGTGTAATGTAATATTATTAGTTTATTAATGGGGCGGGATGCGAACGGGGCGACGTCCCCGAGGGACAAAAAGAGAAAAGATCACCCGTCTCCTTCGTCCCTTCCGGAAGAGAAACGACAAAGAGTTTCAAATCCAAAAGGGACAGATTCAAGTCCTCCTTCGAGAAGCGACAGGTCATCAACATCAAGAAGATCTCGTCCAATTAACGGATACTCATCATCATCAAAAACTAATTATAACAGGTTTAACTAAAAATTGTTCATTGTGTTATTTCATAATTAGACATTAGCAATAGTTTAGTATTCACCGAATATTTTAACTTTGTTTATCTAAACAGATATTTGAGCAAATGTTTACGTTTTATTTTCCTTTTTAGCAAAGACAAGGAGGAATCTTCGAGAGGAAGAGATGGACGAGATGGAAGAGATAATGGAAAAAGCAACGGCCGTCACAATGATCATAAAGAAAAAAGCCCTAGGAGAACCACCAATGGTCGACATCGAAGTCGTAGTCAAGAGAGGAGAAATAGCAATGACAAGTCTCGTCGATCTCGACCTATAGTTAGCAATGGGCATAGTAGGAGTCAAAGAAAATCACCCGATGTCCACAATCGTCACAAAGGAGGATCTAGTTCCAATTCTTCAAATTCTAAACCGAAACCCTCTAAAGACATAGCATCCATTGTACGGTCGGAGTTACCAAAACCGTCCGCGGATAACATTGGATTGCCACCGGTATCTGAACCTTGGCTTCGTTCTGCACCCGATGAACCATTTTATGAGCGAGAAGCTAATGGGTAAATGTTTTTACATACTCAAACTTGAAACAAAGATTTGATTAAGCAATATACGAGTATGGTATATTAGAATATTATATTGATATAGCTTCTTCAAAATATAAAGAAAATATTTAATTATTTAATCATATAAATTAATTTTGTTCAGCATTTCAAGAGCAACGAGCCGAACCAAATTACTCTGTGACAAATTCAATGCGAATCTTCTCCAACGAGTGAAACGAGAACGGGAAGAGGCTGAGAAACAAGGAGCAATTTTGGTCCAAGCAGAGAAAGACGCTTTAGAAGAAGAAAAGAAACACAAAGGTCATCATCATACTTGTGGGAACGATGGGTCAAGTGACTCTGACTCTTTGTCTTCATCATCCTCGGATGATTCCTCTGACGAGGAAAACGAGTCTCGAAGTGATACAGCCAATCGCGAGCTTGAGAGAAAAAAACGTCATCCTCGTCGACTCCATGAGGAACTTTGGCACAATGACCCGGGTCTTATGAATGATGGTCCTGTGTGTCGATGTTCGGCCAAAGCCAGTCGATTCGGAATTCGGCATGGATATTATCAAGGAGAAGATCCAATTCCGCTCTGTGATCCTTATTCGAATAATAGTGGAAGATTGTTCCACTACAAAATTACAATAACTCCACCAAAGAACTTTCTCATTAATACTCCCACGGTGATTCACCACGACGGCCATGAGTTCATTTTTGAAGGATTTTCAATCTTTTCTCATAGTCGACTGGATCTGAATTTGCCTCCTTGTCGGGTCATTAGATTCAACATTCGATATGATGTGTTCGTAGAGGAAGAACCTTTCCCTACTTCCTTTTCTGTGAGGGAACTTCTCCTCTTTGAGACGTTTGTCTTTCGAGAGATTCTCGAGCTCGTCGACTTGAAATATTCAGCTGAAGACATTAACTCATGTCCGCAGTTCCATTTGATGCCTAGATTTGTCAGGGAACTTCCTGATAATGGAAAAGAAATTCTTCCAATGAGCCGAGTAAGAAATTTAAAAATTCCAAAGATTTAAACATTTACACTATAATTTGTAAAGTACTCTTTCTTCTATCTACATTAAATTTAATTATAAATCAGTCACGTTGATGAGGTTAAACATTTTATTTATTTTAGGTTTTGGTGCATTTATTAAAGTCGGATAAAGAATTGATAGAAGAAAATCGCCTTGTAGAATTTTATTCATTGGAACAATCCGATTGGCAAAATTTTGCTGATAAACATAAAGGAACGATTGTTGCAAAATGGGGACAGAAACCTTCATCGATTCGTGTTGACCAAATTGACAGGGATGTCAGTGATGTTGCAAAATGTAGGAATCGAAATTCTCCTTATGTATACCTCCGTATATTATGAACGATGTTTAATTTTTTGTAATTTGACAAAGGTGATGAAGAGGCAGGAATTCCGTTTCCTATTATTGTCCATTTCGGAATTCGGCCTCCGCAGCTTTCCTATGCTGGAAACTCGTGTTATCAACGAGCCTGGCGAAGGTATGTCAAATATCGTCATTTGCTGTCAAACATGCCAAAACCGTCAGCAGAAGACAAAAGAAAACTCCATGTGAAAGAAGTAAAATTACAAGAAATGCGAACTGCTTCAACGATGAAACGAGACGTAACAGTTGACATTTCTGCCAAAGGTTTTCGAACTACAGGGATTTCATGCGATTTAGTTCAGGTATAACAATAGCACTCGGGGATCTACCTATATATTTTGTATAAAATTCATTTAATTTAAATAATATAATTGGCAGCACGCAATGTTAATACCCGTACTTATGGCCCATCTTCGATTCCACAAGTCATTGTCGTCCTTAGAAGAAAGAATGGAATACAAGTTTAAAAATCGAAATCTTCTTCAGCTTGCCATGACCCATCCTTCATATAGGGAAAATTTTGGAACAAACCCCGACCATGCAAGGAATGCTTTAACAAATTGCGGAATTCGCCAGCCTGAATATGGAGATAGGAGAATTCATTATGCGTCCACTAGAAAAAGAGGAATTAACACTTTGATTAATATTATGGCAAGGTAAACTTGGCTTTGATTCTATACATTTAAAAAATGCAAAATACATACTATTATTAAGTTATGATTTTTTTAATATGTAGATTTGGCACTGAAGAAGAAACTGAGTCAGAGATCACCCACAATGAGCGATTGGAGTTTCTGGGTGATGCTGTCGTTGAATTTGTGACATCAATTCATCTCTTCCATTTGTTTCCTGATTTGGAAGAAGGTGGGTTGGCCACCTACAGAGCAGCAATTGTTCAAAATCAACATCTTGCCCAACTTGCTCAAGTAAAATTTCAATTTAATTATTATAAGAATTGTTCATTTTTCGCAAATATATTAAATAATTTGTTTTTATGCATAAAAATTATTAATAAAAACATTTGATTTTTAATCAGAATTTAGAATTGGATCGTTATATGCTTTATGCACATGGAAGTGATCTTTGTCATGATTCTGAACTCCGTCATGCAATGGCAAATTGTTTTGAGGCTCTTATGGGCGCATTGTTCCTTGATGGAGGGTTCGAAGTTTGGAATCAAATTAATGTGAGCTTTATTCATTTTTCTATATTTCATACACATACCAACTATAAAAAGTTTATATTAACTTTACCTAATTACACATTTGATAATTTTTAAAGGTTGCCGATCGAGTATTTGGGGAAACATTATTCGCAAAAGATGAAATTCTCAGATATGTTTGGATGAAATATCCGAGACATCCGTTGCAACGCCAAGAGCCAAATGGTGATCGACATTGGATTGACTCTCATAATGTGCTCAAACGTCTCACAAAATTTGAAGATGATATTGGAATGAAATTCAATCACATTCGACTTCTCGCGAGAGCTTTCACTGATAGAAGCCTCGGATATAACAATCTCTCATGGTAAATTGAATAATGTTTTTTTAATTTAAACATCATGTATTTTGTATATCTCCAATCTGACATTAATTTAACTGTCTTTAATGCTTAGGTATATGCATTATAATTTCTAACAAATGTTTAATTAATCTAGTGGATCAAATCAACGTCTCGAATTTCTTGGTGATACAGTCCTTCAACTCATTTCTTCTGAATATCTCTATCGTCATTTTCCTGATCATCATGAAGGACATTTATCTGTAAGAATCTAATTAATAAATATGACATTCTTACTATAACCAAAATTAAATAGAACAATGTTACAGAAATATCTGAATATTTATTGTTAGAAACGATAATTTAAATAATTTTTAAATAGCTTCTTCGGAGTTCGCTAGTAAACAATCGAACTCAATCAGTTGTATGTGATGACTTGGGAATGCCAGAATATGCCATGAGGGGAGATCCGAAATCTGAAATGAAGACGAAGGATCGTGCTGATCTTCTTGAAGCTTTTCTTGGAGCTTTGTATGTGGACAAAGGTCTTCTGTATTGTGTTACTTTCTGCTCTGTATGCTTCTTCCCGCGGTAAGTGTTCTGTTACATTTAAACAACCAATTTTGTTAATATTTATTAAAGTATTCAAAGCCACAATACTATTTAAATTACAATGCAAACAATCCTGGCAATTTATTACAGGCTGAGTACTTCGATTACACGGCAAGAATGGAACGATCCTAAATCGAAACTTCAACAATGCTGCCTTACACTTCGTGCCATGGACGGGAGAGAACCAGATATTCCCGTTTACAAAGTGACAGAATCTTTAGGACCCACAAATACGAGAATTTACATTGTAGCTGTTTATTTTCGAAGCAATAGATTAGCCACTGCCCAAGGTATAATTTATTTCTTTTAATTGCATCTTACTCATTAACAAATTCAAAAATATTTATTAAAATCAATGATTAACAGGGCATAGTATTCAAGAGGCAGAAATGAATGCGGCCGCTGAAGCATTAAGAGTTTCAAATCACTTATTCCCACAGCTTAATCATCAAAAGCGAGTCATGGATAAAACATCCACATCGACCACAACGAGTAGAAAATCTCGTTAGCTTTTTTGTAACATTTTCATATTGTTTTCACTTCATTTTTAACCTCAAATATTTCTAGTAATCGTTCATTTTTTAGTTTTTATCATGTTTTATTTATAATTTAAAAGCATACAAACACTAATCTAACTAATGAATATAATCTTATATTCACATTCTTCATGAGGAGATTTTATCTATTTTAACCTTCATTTTAAATCAGTGAGGGTAGATCATGTGTGATTAAACTAGACCATTAATGAATTTCATTTTAATATAATGCTTAAAACGTGAATTTTACCATTGTATGGAGTTTCTGGTGAATTTTGTGATCTTAATATGGAAAGTATTTGTAATCCATAATTGAATCTTCATTGAATCTTTAAATCGTTCTGTTTACTTATTCAAATATTAAGTAAAAGTAAATTATGTACTTAATAAACATCCCAATGCAATTAAAAATAATGTTAAACTTGTTTCTTTTGAGTCAGTTATATTTACAGATATATTATATAGTCAAATAAAATATTAAAATATTATCATTATTTGTACTTATCATTAATACAGATTTGAAGATGACACTATATTTTATAACATAATTCATATATCTAAAATAGGTTACTATAAAGCATAACTATTTAAACATAATTTATAATTTTTATTTTTATTTAAGAATCAATTTGTAATAGCACAATGAGATATGTTGTAATAACTGAGCAGATTGCTAGCAGCGTTCCTCTTTTCAAAATGAAAAAGTTCCAAGCTGTAAACGCAATAGGATTTTGAATATAAAATGAAAGAAAGGCCTGGGCTGAAATTGCCGATCCAAGAAACTGAGGAATTTTTAATTTATTTATCGAACTTGCAAGCACAAAGTTGACCTCTTCCCCTTTAGAATGCAAAGACCCTAAAGAAATAAGGAACAACGAGAGACGTCCAATTGCCCAAATTGTGCTGAGTAAAAAAGTCCAAGGGTTTTGTTCACCGCTTTTCGCAAAATTAATGGTTATAAAAATAAAAAAGCATATTTGTGCCGACAAACATCCAATCGATAACAAATACAAAGGCCCAAATATTTTATTAATCTTCATTTGAATTTTATTCATTTTTTCAAGATTTCTCAGAGATTTCATTAAAATTTCACATTTTTCCTCGTCGTCTGTCTTCATTGATTGAACTTTTATTATTGCAACTCCATCAGCATTTTCTTGGGTCAAATTCATTATAATTCCATCCAAGTAATATTTAAAAGCGTTAGCAAAGGCATAAGATATTGAATCCAAAATGACGGCAGCACATACTTTCCATACCATGCAACATGTTTCATAAATCACTTGAACTCCAATTAGCAAATTGGAATATTCCTTCGGAAAATTTATATAATGAAGAGGATAAGCTGGGTAAAATGGAGAAGTGAATGAATGGTGAACAATTGTGGCAATAGCGATAAACCCCATACTCGCATAAAAAGCAATTGCTTTCATTGTAAATCTTTTTAATTGAATTAAAGGTCGCTGGAATTTAATGAAATTTTGAAAATAAAGAAATTCATTAAAAATGTCCAATATGTCTGCAGCTCTCCAAAAGATCAAGAATGTTAAAGTAAATGGGAATACACAAGCGAAGAGCCACTGCCCTTGACCAACCGCTTCAATTAACGATGCTCCGTTAGAGATTTTCTGTCTAAGAGATATTACATGGAATGCCATGTAAGAAATTTCGAGGAAAATTAAAAATTTGGTAATTGTCTTAATTAGCTGCTTCTTTGTTAAGTTGAATTCAACTTCTCCATCTTGATTAATTAAATCGAAAGGGAATATGCCCATAAATCTAGAAATTTTAAGAACTGGGAGAAGTGCTTGAACAACAACGTTTGTATTTTCCTTTTTTTCTGTCTTATTATCTTCAGAGCATTTGTTTTCATCTTCCATATTCTTATACTTTTCAAATAACGGTGAAAGTGAAAATGCATATGTCGCCATTATTAATGTATACTTTATTGATAGCTTACTTGATATTTAATTTTTAAATTGAAGTTTTAAGAGACAACAAAAAATTGCTTTAATCAGGAAAAATTCACTTGATTTTATTCATGATTGAATATTAGTGCAGTGTGATAGAAGAACAAAAAGGAAAATCCTAAAGAAAAATTATTTGTTATTGGTAGTGGAATGTGTAACTGTACACCTGTAAACTCTAATTGCGAAAATGAGCAGTGGGTGTGAGATGCTCAAAATATGTGAGCAGTAGCGAACCCATCATTATATATTTTTCAATTCAATTATTTTTAAATGGATAAGCAATGATGAAAATAGTGTAAACAAAAATGAATATTTCATAGAGCCTACAATTATTTTAAAGAGACGAAACCTTTCATTCCATTTGTGTTAATTGAATGGGTTAGCTAATAAAGCTATAAAAATATTTAATCAATTTCTAAACCTATTTTATATAAAGATTGCATTACTGATATAATTCACAGTTTAATGGAAAATCGTATGCAATTACATTACAATCCCTATGATCCAACCCTTCAATGCAACGCTATACATATTCTCATCTTCATCCGTTGGGATAGGGAGTTGTGAAGAAATTCCATTCCCATTCACGTGATATCCTCTAATTGTTGGCTCATCCCAAAATTTCTACCATTTTTTCAACAATACCCAAGATATCCTTTTAATCCCTCATTATAATTTTCTTAAATCCTCAATATTTCTTACACATATTACAACAATAACCAATTGTCCATGATGATAACTAAAATTAATAAATAAGAGCATATGTTTAATTTGATAAATTACAAAAAGTAAATTTGGTGTTAAGCATCAGATGTTCCGAGGAGTTAAAAAGATGAGCGAAGGCAATTGGTCAAGTGACATCACAGTCACTTCAACAAATGACGACAAATTTGTACTAGGTGAGTGAACCTTGTTAACTATAAATAAGACGCAAAATAATTAAATATTATATGTAACTTATATTTTTAAGCTACGTAAAAAATAACTTCGCGATATATTGTAAACATAAACCATTTGTTTAAGTTGATTAGATAAGAACTTAATATTTTAGCACTTGAGTATTTATGTTTATATCGATAATAAAAGTATTTTTAGAATTTAATATTTATTCCTCATTTGAGTTCAGTATTAAAAACGCGAGCGAAATTATAATAATTTACTTAATTGAGCAAACGAGGAAAGAAAATATAAAATATCCCCCAATTAAGTTCTTGCAAAACTGTAGAAATCCCAATAAGTTAAACCCGAATTAAATCAAACTCTTATTTCTGATTCAATTAATTAAACCAGTTAATAATAATTAATGCGATTCAAATTATGAACAGTAACCAATAAATAAGATGAATAGCTGAATGAATGTAAAAAGTAGGAAGATAGGGTTAAAGCTCTCCACGTGGATTTCCGTCCTTCTGAGAGGGTCAAGAGCAATAAAGACATTTCAATGTCCACTGAACACGATCAGCTTCTCGTCCTTATCACTTGTTTATGGTTTCTTAGTTAGCAGCACATTCATATCATAAGTATGAAGATGAGAGAGGGAAATTCTCGTATTGTTGATATGTGCTGAGTGAGCATTTATTTGTATTGTGGGGAGGTGTGGTGTACAAGCTCATGGGAGTTGAAGTGAGTTCGTCAAGGCCAGTGAGTTTATCTTATGACAATTTACGCCTTTTTAATGCAAACTCTTCCTCGTCTGTTGAAGAGTTGATTCTTTGTTTTAAGAAGAGCACCAGAGGGGAAGTTCCTCAAAAGTTCATTTTAATAACATTCCTTTATTTATAAGTGTCCTGGAATTTCCTCGTTCTTTGTTCTCATTTCCTCTTATTCTTATTTATGAGGAATATTTATTTCTTTCAGTCTGAGTGACTCCTTTGGTCCCTAAACACCTTACGTCTTATTTTGTACCTTATACGATATATACCTCGTACATAAATGTGATAGAGAAACAAAGACTTTGTATATTTCTGATAAAATAGATTAATTTTATTAATGTGAAAGTGTCGTTGATATTTTTGCTAATATATAATTAAATTTTATATTTAACATTTTATCACAGTACATTTCATATTTTCCAGTTCAGATAAGTTCGGATATTTTATAAACAGTGATAAATTAGGGTTTAAGTTAGATTTAAGTGGGAGTTGTGAAATGGAATTTATTTATTGAAAGAAATGTTGGAACTTTCCTTCATGAATTTTCGATTTGGTTCAATTGACCCTGAAGAGACGGTCGGAGTGGCCGTGGCTCGTCCGGACTCCGAAGAAGACAAACAACACTGGTTTCATCTTCTTTTTCCTAACGCAGGAGACCCAACAGAGGAGGTCAACGACGTTGAAGAGGAAGAATTCAACAACGTCGGGCAACTCCAGCTTTTGTCTCTTTCCCCACCGACTGTGTCCACCATTGTGAGGAACCGCGAAATCAACATCAACCACGCTGAAAGGGCGCTGATGAGAAAAGACGAACGGAGAGAAGCAGGAAGGCACGGAGTGAGGGAGAGAAACGCTGGAATGTGCAACAATGAATTGATGTCTGATGTTTGGTTCGTGGTCGGAAACGGAGGAGAAACAAGGAAATTCCCTGCGCATAAATATGTTTTAGCAACTGGAAGTTCCGTCTTTTTTGCAATGTTCTTTGGAACGCTGGCGGAGACTGGGAAGGAAATTATTGTGCCAGATGTCGAACCCGAAGCTTTTTTAAGAATGCTCAAGTGAGTTTTAACATAACAAATAAATACATTATAAACATTTACATAATATATAATATTTTTTATCAGTAAAGATAAGTTTGTAGTTCTGAAGTTTATTAGCCTTTTATGGTATTAAAAAAATTCTATTTATATGATTTTATAGGTATTTATATGCAGATGACATTGATATTGATGATGAAATAGTTTTGTCAACTCTTAACGTCTCAAAGAAATACATGGTCACTCATCTTGCCAGATCATGTGTTCAATTCTTGGAAGCGTCTCTCAATTCTCGCAACGCTTGTTTGCTTCTCAGCCAATCGAGGATCTTTGATGAGATTGATCTGATGGAAAGATGTTGGGAAGTTATTGACGCTCAAGTAAATGAATTTAATGAAAATTATCATTTAATGAGAATTTAATTTTTGGACAAAAAGGAGGACGAGAGGAAACTATTAACCTATTAATACTTTATTTTTATTTATTTACTTATTTTAATAATACCGATAGACTTTTTGAATTTATAGGCGGAAATGGCGTTAAGTTCAGAAGGATTTTTAGAAATTGATCATCCAACCCTCGAATCAATCTTAAAACGCGAAACCTTAAATTGTCGTGAAATTGACGTTTTCAATGCTGCTGTTGGATGGGCCAAGAGCGAATGCGAAAGACGAGAAATCGAACCAACTCCTTCAAATCTCAGAGCAGCCCTTGGATCCGCAATCTCCCTCATTCGAGTTCCTTCAATGGAATTAAAAGAATTTGCCGACGGCCCGGCGCAATCTTCTTTGTTCACATTACAAGAATCTCTCGACTTCTTTTTGCATTTTACTGCCACAACTAAACCTCAAGTTGCTTGTATTCCTACAAAGAGATTGGGACTTGAAGCTCAAGTCTGTCGGAGATTCCAATCCTGTGCCTATCGAACTAATCAATGGAGATATCGCGGCAGATGCGACTCGATTCAGTTTATGGTCGACAGACGAATTTTCCTTGTTGGCTTTGGACTTTACGGGTCTTCGGGCGGTGCGGCGTCGTACGCTGTCCACATTGAACTGAAAAAAGCTGGGAAAGTTTTGGCTGAAAACAATGCGGATTTTTTCTCTGACGGCTCTTCGGCAACTTTCCGTGTTTGTTTCCGACAGCCGGTTCAAGTTGACCCTGACCATTTGTATACAGCTTCTGCTATATTGGATGGGCTTGAATTGTCATATTTTGGGCAAGAAGGTTTGGCCGATGTGGCTGTTGGCCCAGTCACTTTTCAATTCCAAGGATCGGTGGAGTCAACGAACGGGACGGGAGTTCAAGGAGGGCAAATTCCCGAAATCATTTTTTATGGACCTTCTGATTCCGAAAATCCTTTGCCAATTAATAGGATGAACGGAGTTTCCTCAAAATCTTTCACTCCTCCCTAACTTCTAATTTGTATTCCTCAGTTAATACTTAATGTATCATTTTAATCGTTTTAAAATATTTTTCGTGATTAATTGTAAATTATCCTATAATTTTCAATTTCGACTTTGTGTATCAGTCATTGTTTACATTCTTCACATCAGTGAAATTGTGTACCTATTGTGTTAGAATTTAAATGCCATTTTACAATATACGATCCATATTGAGATTATTCCTTTTCGCCAGTATTTTCAATACGAATAAAATTATTCAAATTATTGAAAGTTTATATTTTATAAACTGCAAGATTTTTCTTTTAATCAATATGTAGAAATTAAATAATATAGAAGATTTAGATTTTAAAATTGACAGCAGTCTTTAGAAATAAACGGATTCGCATATTTAGAATCGTCGGTTGTGGGATGGTCGTTGATGTTGGAATGGGGCTTGGTTGGCAGCAGCAGCAGCTCGTTGAGCATCAGCGTTTCTGTAGATGATATCCAAAGATTTTTGGATGGCTTCTGGAATTGGTGGTGAAGTTGGCAAATGTTCTCCAATGGGTTGGAATCCCTATTGCAATTAGTCAACAAAAATCTCATAAAATATAAAATATGTAAATAATGCAAGAATTAAGATTAAATTCAAGACAATTCTAAAATAGAAAGTGAAAGAATGTTCAAAAAAGAATCCTAAAATATGAGATACTTTGAGTATTAAAATTATCTTACATTTTCATCAGCAATGTATGAGACTTTGATGAGTTGTCCTTCTGGAGAATAGTATTGGTATGATCCCTTCATAACAATGTTGGGCTCAACAACGCCGGTTTCATGGTTGGGGAGATTTTTAACGTATCCAGTTTGCTCAGCTTGGCTTCCGTCAGAAGTCTCCCAAAGGTAATTGTAAGAACCATCTTCTTGGTCGTTCCGCTCGCTTCTAAGGATTGTCACTTCATCTTGACGTGGTTGGTTTCGGAATTGTCCGAAAGCAACTCCGAGGAGAGCGAAGAAGAAAACGGTCTTAAAGGATTAAAATTGGTTAACTAGTGCTAATATACAAAATATTGTTTAAAAAGCGAATAGAATTTTTATATGAAAAATGAAAACTTACTTGTTTCATCATGTTGTCGGATGAGAAGTCTGGACGACTGAATGAGCGATTGACGATGAGCCGGTCGTTTAAATATGTTGGTGAAGTTTGTGGAGAGGAGTCACAGGGACCTAGGGACCTTCCGAGGACCTAATCGATTAATAGAAGCCCCGTTGACCTCATTCTTTACGACATCGCTCTCACCGGTGATGATTCCAAGTCAAACAACTTTTGTTCATTTTAATTCTTAATTCCGGAACGGGCTTCTTCTCACTTGGCCTTCGCCCGATCCCGCCCACTTTGCCCCCGATGCACTTCCACTGCGAAATGAAGATGCGCTGAAGACATCCCGAGGCAGTTTGATGCAAGGCATTCAACATCTTTAAGTAATCTTAATTGCTTTTCGCACTGTATGAATTCCATAAATCCTAATTAGACACATTTGGGCATTGGCCGCGGAGGAGTCCGGCGCGTGCTGTGGATGAAAAGTTGTCTCAACTCCCTTCACCTCCCCCATCACTTTTATTAATTAGAGACGATTGTAAAGAAGAGCAACATATTATGCAGTTTGATATTCTACACCGTGATTAATGAGGCAAAGAATTGCAAAAGTAACCTGCAGAAATCTGCCAACGAAAATTAAGTTATGAACACTCCCTGATGGATATGCACCTTCCATCATAAATACTAATGCTAACAATTACAAGATGCTCTCAATATTTAAGTACATTGGCTGACTTTATTGAGATACATTAACATATTACATAATACTGTATTGTATAGGATAGGTGGTTAAAATTCTATTTGGGTTTAGCAGATTTCAATCGTACAGTCAAAAAAATACACAAACCAAAAAGGAAGGAAATGAAGAAAACTAATATTGGTTATTTGATTATTTTATTGGCTGAATCTTTTATACTTTTAGCAGATGTAATATATCTCTTGTACACACAAGCATAAATACTTATGTATGAAACGCGAATATTATGGGTAAACGTAATTTTTATACTTATATTGTAAATTGCAATTATAAAAATTCAAGGAGAATTTTAAAGGCATAATGAATTAAATTATCGTTATAAATAAATAATTATTATTATGGTGGGTTATAAGTTGGAAAACGACTTTTAAATCGTTTAACATGTCACGCATAATTATCATAACAAAATATGCCTAGGTAGATGCGTTTTAAGAAAGTAATCTTAAGTCAACCAATGCATGCACCCTTGCATTTATTTATGCACCAAAAAAAGAAACTTACCTTCCTTAACATTGTAATAATCAAGGTAAAAATGACAATAATTGAATCTAAGTAGATGCATAAATAAAACATAACTTAACATCCTTACAAATATCTGTACAGATACATGATCCACCATTATGATTTAATGTTAACTCTTTGCTAAATTGTATTATTTTTTACAATCGAGATCTAGTTTTTGCATATTTGATTTACAAAATATCTGGAAAACATTTTACTTATTGTGTTATTAAAACAATATTTACCAGTTAAAAGTATTTTTGTATACTGTAGGAGTAAAATGAAGAAAAAATATTTTATAGATATTTAATTGGCTTTAAATCTATCGTGCCAGGAAGGATATTAAGCATCTCAAGTTTTATTATCTGAGGTAATCTGAGAATGGATTTGATTCACCTCGTTCATCGGATCCTTTGTAGCTCATTTGTGATTCTCTCTCATCTTCATCTCGTTCTCCTTGCAATTTTTGACCAAATCTTCCCTTTCACTCATCAAATAATTGAAGAAGATCGGTAGAGACCGAGAGCGAAAAACTTCTTCATCAAATTGTTCACCTCATCAAATAACGAACATTATGCATTAGTGGGTTCATATCATCCCTTGCCTCATCATCCTTTGCATCTTGGTCTGTCCTTTGCATATATAAATAAATTATAACTTCTATGCTTAATATGCATATAAGTATACCTACCTTAATTTAGTTATGTTATAATTTAATATTTATCGACCTGCTACTGAAACTTGAACAAGAATTACAGGATCCATATTATATTTATATTTCGTTATATGTGACTTTGTAATTCCCTTTGTTTGAGGATAAAAGAAGATAACAAAGGAATAAAAAATCATGAAAATTATCAACTATTAAACAAGAGTTACAGAGGTCATTAACAAACATTCTGAATTCGCTAAGGTCTTTTCTTTCCGAAGGATCGCAGTTTACCTCAAAACTTGATCGTTTTCATTCATAAATTATTGATGTTAGAAAGTAAGTTTTATAGTCAACTTTGGGTGCAAAGGGGGAATCCTTTAATATTTAATATAAATAAATAAATTGTGACCTATTCTTAATTCTTAATTAACAAAATTATATTTTACCTTTCTAATTACTTAACATAAAAAATACACAATGTAACAAGTTTTTACTTTCGTTATGATAAATTATATTTCATTGCTCTCATTAACATTAACGTTTAACTATACAGATTTCCGTTATGAGTAGATTGTAGAATTTGCCTAATATGGTCTTTGAAGTATGTAGCACACCTCGGTATACAATGATCTTTATTGTGGTATAACGTTTCATTAAAATCTCTTGTAAAATTGACCTTAGTTGTTACCAAAAGTTACAAAATTGTTGTAGCCATTTAAAAAATATTTTATTGTTGGGCTTTTCATAATTTTGTCGTTAGTATACGAACGGCATATAATGTAATCACAATGAACAAAAAAAAGGTCCAATCAAACTGATGTCATCTTATAAATCTCACAAATAAGATTTAAATATTAATATTTGAAGATCACACTGTAATTATAAGCTCAATGTTTTAAGCAAAGAAGCGTACCTTCAACAGTGAGGATTCCAAAAGCCATTTATCATGCCGCCTAAAAAGGCTGCGGGTGGCTCGAGCGGAGGAAAATCTGGATCTTCTGGGGAAAAAAAGAAGAAACAATACAAAGGTGTTGACCCAAACCAAAAGTTATCATGGCGATAGCCGAAGAATGAAATGGAAAAAAATGAAATTTAAAAAGTTCAAGTTTAAGAAAAATCAAAAAGAAGACAAAGACTATGGAGATCTCAGCAAGACGAAAAAGGGAGGAGGAGGAAAGAAAAAGGGAATATTTGGAGGATTCATGGAATTCAATATGAAACAATTACATTACAACAATGATAAAGTTCATTAAATTAAACATTTTCTAAATATTGAGCCATTAACTTAATTTATACTTTAATTATTTACAATATTTTTTAATTTCTGCTAGCCGAGACAGCTGATCTCAGTGAGTATGACGTTTTTAAAAGAAACATGAACAGATACAAGCGTTTTATGGATTCCTCTCCTTCTGCTTGCTTTTCTTTGACATTTATTGTCTCTTCTCTGCTCGATGTTACCTCTCAGAAATGAAGAAAAGGAAAGGGAAAACAAAACCGAAACAGGGAAAAGCCAAGGAATCTGAAGGGGAAAAATTCGGAAGAGATAAAAAAAGATACGGCAAGCAAAGGCAGCAAAAAATCAAAGGCGGCTTCTGGCTAAATTGACAATATTAGTGAATGTGATGTGAAATGTGAACAAAAATTATGTGATTATTCCAATTCTTTCAATTCCAATGTAATTCTTTATGTCAAGATTCTCAAGATATTTGTAATTAACTAATGAGATCTCTTATAAAGAATTTAAATACAAATAAAACATTTTTATTATTAATAAAAAATCACCCAAAATCTTTTATTTCTCTATCGAATTGTTCACGAATAGAAAATTATTTATTTGTTAACATTTAACTAAATAAATCAAAACATTAACGACAACAACCTCCATTATTTGTTCCAATTATAATATTACATTTTGAACATGTATGACAAGTGTCATCAAAACATTCACACCAATAAGGGAGACAACAAAGTAAAACAGGAAGTAGTACAAAAAACATAATGATGCTACATCGCCCTTTGAAGTTTTTAATATGTGTGAATCCTTCTTGGCCGCAATACTGACATGTCACAAAGACCGGATTAGAACCAAGATTTTTAAGAGAAGTCGGATTCGGATTCAGATCTTCATTCCCCTCATCATCCTCATTTTTTCTGCTTGAATCGTCCTCAGACCTGATTGATGGGGTTTTTGAATGCCGGTGGTGGTGATGATGATGGTCGGGATCATCAACACTGCCGTGATGGGAATTTCTGTGATGGATGTCATGATGGGAATGATGCTCTTCGTACTCGGGGTCATCATCTTCGGAAACTGCATGGGAGTAACGACGATGGTGGTTGTGATGATGGTGGGAGTGGTGGATGCTATCATTGTCATTGTCCTCCTCATCTTCTCCGGTTATAGAATGGGAATGATGGTGGTGGTGGTGGTGGTCGTCGTCGTCGTGCTGGTGAGAATAAGAAGAACGATGGGAATTATCTGATAGATATCATACTGTGCCTACGATGAGAGTGTTTTCACCCATGCGGATGATCTTCTTTATTGGTCTTCAAATTTTGTCCTTCGGGATTTGACATTGCAATGTTAAATCATATCATCCCATCTTTAAGCATGCTTTGCCTAAATGTAATCCATTCAATCCAAACAATTGAACAACTCGGAAATAAAGAAAGAATCTTGTCAGTAAAATGGAATTTTGGGGCTGATTAGAACAATCTTCCACGCCTTCAAACGGAATTAATCATAAAGTTTCATATTTAACCGATAGATGGTAGGTAAATATTGTGCCGCTTCACCCCAAATTAGACAAGTAGCTTCACTTGTGTGTTTTGTTGAATCTCGACATCTCGAGTAAAGAAGTTAATTTTTGAAGTAAAAAGTTAATAAACTCTTCACTGGAAGTTTAGTTTTGCAATATTTCTAAAAAATGGAACTTAATATTTCATATCCAATTCCTGACATTGAAACTGGTTTCGCAACGAGGGCATTTATTACTCATTTTAATTCATTTATAATCATTCATTTTTCATGATGATCTTTCATCCCTTCTATTTACTATAATAGTAAACCTAAATGAGTTTTCATGCTTTCCTTTGTGCTTTAAACATCAATTACTAGTATTGACGTCATACTTGAAGTTATTAATTCATAAATATATTTGGATAATTAACACTAGTTTTACTACAATGTAAAAATAAATTAATATGAGAGATACCCAGAGTAGATAATATAAGATTCTTAGTATATGAACTATAATATTAAAAGTTATTTATAGATAATACATAATAAAGCCAAATAAATATTATGTATTTGCCTATTTGCATATGATATAATTTCAGTCGCGTTTCATCAATTCACAATTTTCTCTTATGAAACATGAAGAATAGATGACAAATGAAAATTAAATAAAAGGTAAAAAGTGAAGTTGAAATTGAGGGTTAACGTTTTCATTCAGCTTCAGTATCCGCTCGGCATTCCAACACCAAAGTCATGGCGGATCAAAAATTGGAGAGACCTAAAGAGAAAACTTCATTTATTGGCCAATTTCTCGTTTTTTCAATTTTCATCGCATTTGTTGGATCGCAAACTCAAAATGCAAGTTTTTTAACTTTACATTCTTCATTTCATGAATTGAGCTTTTAATTTGGTTTTGATTTCTTAGCCTTATATAATCATTGCTGAAATTCGAATCAGACTTGATGATTTGGAAGCTAACACAAGTAAGTGAAATTCTAAAATAATATATGAAAATAAATTTTATAATTTAAGATTGGGCTGATGTGAAATACTAATAAATACAATATGTAGACAGTTTGAACAGAACTGCTATGACCCTGACTAGTAGATATCTATCTCTTAATCAAACGGTTCTTGGAATTATCCAAAATATGAATTACTATGCTGCCCAAATTAGTAGCAACTATGCTGGCATTCAACATCTTCAAAATGTGAATGAAATTTGGAAATCCAATTTCAGAAATATCAACAAGACGCTAAATATTTGTAAGAAAAAAACTATTCGGGTTCAACCAAGAAGACTCGGCTGATATTGAGTTTATTATATTTATTATAATTATAAAATAATTACTTGCAATTATTACTTACAATTATTATGCTATTATTTACTAATTATTAATATAAAGTAGAAACATAGTTTATTTTACATTTTGAAAACTCAAATTGAAATTAACGTAAAATTACACAATATTTGAAAGGGGAATGCATTTAACATTAAGGCTAAATAAAATTTTATTCCTGATTTTTAATAATTAATAAAATTAAAGTTTTCTGTCCACAATATTTAAATAAAAAGCTATTTGAACAATGACGGCTAATAAAATATAAGAAGAATTTTTCGTTGCGGAATTGTCCCTATTGATTTCCGTTGTGGAAATTTCTTCTGTCGTTTTCTTCTGTCCACTTGGAATTTGATGTTCAGCATGGAAACCATTGGGCCTTGGAAAAATTGGCCAGTTGTATTCATTCCAATGGATCTTCTGAGTCCTCGCTGTTCTATTTGTTCCAATGTGTTCCTCAGTCATTGCATGATACACGATCCACGACTCGGTTCCATCTCAATTAATATTATAATAACCCATTTATAACTCAAACCCAACCTTCAATTTGAAAACCATAAGTTTAAAAAGAGAAATTACCAGGAGAGGAAGTGATCGATGCGTGTCCAGGTCCATGTACGTTCTCTTCCACGTTTTTCCAAAAGACTGGTTCCGTGTTGAACCATTTCCAATTGCTCAATTCCATTGGATCTGCATCATTGTAAATGAACATCAACCCAACAGCATAAGTCTCGTCCCAAGTTGAGGAAGCGGAATAAATCATAAATGTTTTGTCTCCTCTTCGGAAGAATTGTGGAGCTTCTACGACGCTTCCTTCCCAATCTCTCAATGGTCTTCTGAGCATTTTCCTCTCACTGGAAATAGTTTCTGGATCAGACATTGACGCAATGTACAAATTTGACCCGTAACGACAATTTTCACCATTTTCATCACAGGGCAATTCCGCTTCGGGCCAACCAGCCCAGATATAATACAAATCCCCATTAAGAGTTTCCAAAATTGTTCCATCAATGGCAAAATAGTCTTCGTTTAATGGAACAATTCTAAATATAAAAAAACCGAAGCATAAATATAATTTAAATTAAATTATGTAATTTAATGAATTTAACAATAGATCCGTAGGAGCTAGATAGAATTAATAAGTACAATTGACAGTATTTAATTGACCTTTTGGCTTCTGAATAACTTCCTTGAGGTTTTGATGAATCTTCAGCTTTAACGACATACATCCTGTGCATGGCATCTGTGTGATTGTCCATGGCAAAATGAATGTAAAGTTGGTCTTTAATGAAATGCATTTCGGGTGCGAAGAGATTGTCCATTCCTTCAGGAGCTTCATAAACTTGAACTCGGGACGCGTCTCTCCAATCAGTGAGGATGTCTGACTGAAGAACGAACATTTTGGTGTGACTGTCGGAGAGGACCATCCAATAAGTATCGAATTTCCTTAAAACAAAAGGATCAGGAGAACTTGAAGATAAAATAGGATTTTGGAATGTTTCTTCTTGTCCATTCACATAATTTAAAACAAGAAGAAACAAAAAGAATTTTAAAATTTCCATATTTAAACTGTTCGCTGCGATTTGTGTAGTTTACTGCTGGGTTTACTTTTTTCGACCAGACAAAAAATTATTTAATTGGCACTCAATTACACGACCTTACTCAAACCTTATAAAATAGGTGATACTATACAATAGTGTATGAGATTTAGATAAGAATTTGAATTGGATAATAAAGGAGATAATAATTGAGTTAGACATTTCCTAACAAAATAGTAATGCCATTTACACACAATACGAATAAATGATATATTTTTTATCAATTTTATTAATTGATTAATGGTAAGTTTTTATTATTCGTATATTGTACACATGTGTATTTATAAGAAATAGTAAGTATGGTAGGTATATAAAAGCAAATATTATGTAACTATGTATTATGATCATGATTGACTGGGAATGGAGCTTACAATGTCAGCTTCTTATTACCATTATACAATGACAGTATAGAGTTCTTTATTTTCTATGGCTCAAAATTTAGTTATCTACCTATGTATGATTAATATTGATCACTTTAACAGTTTAAATAAAATACAAATAATTGTAAGGTATAATCGCAACTTCGCTATAATATTAAGTAATAAGTTAAAACCCCGTTGTTTCTTCGTCATCGTCCATATTAGGCATTGGATGCTTCTGCTCAAAAATCTCTTCAATCTCTCCATGATGTAAATTGGAAGTTTCGGGAACGAAGAAAGTGACAAAGAAAAATGCACACAACGCCACAACTCCATAAAACCAAAATGTCCCATAAGTGTAAAAAGTGTCCATCATGTCCAAAAATGTTTTAACTGTCGTAAAAAGACAAATTTGATTAAAGGCAAAGGCCAAAGAGCAACCCAAGCTCCTCGCATCAGAAGGGAGAATTTCCGCCACAAGAAACCAAGGAATGATCCCAAACCCAATTGAATATCCGGCCATGAATAATAAAAGACAAGTCAATGGGATCCATTCAGGCCCAGTTACAACGGCGAGTTCTTCTGAAGAAATCTGAGACGTTAAATTACCCAAACTCATATTAAATTGATCACTTCCGAATAAGGAACTTTCGGCTAAATTCGTAGAAATGTTTGAAATTAACTTTAAAAGATTTGGATTCTCTTTTAAGTAAAAGAAAGTTCCTAATGAAATGTTGGAAAACGCCATTAAAAGTGCAGAGGCAATTAAAAGCGGACGTCTTGGGATGAAATTAACAAGAAAAATGGCAACGAGTGTTGCGAACATTCGCACCACTCCGATGGCAATTGTTTCAATGTAGTCATTGATGGAATCTGCATAGTGGAAAATAAGAGTCGAGTAAAAAGTAATTGGATAAATCCCTGAGAATTGTTGGAAGAAAAATAAGGCTGATCCAATGAATAAAGGTTTGAGAACCGAGGAGTGAAAAAGTCTTGGACAAGACGAGGCAAATGAAAAATTCTGAACTGCTCGACGTTCTTTTAAATATTGGAGTCTCATGCATTCTTGTTCAGCTTCTTCGGGATTATTTCGAAGCCAAGTGAGGGATTTAAGAGCTTCTGGTTGTCGGCCGCGGGAAATGAGCCAAACAGGAGATTCGGGAAGGAAAATGACATAAGAGAGAACAAATAATGGAAAGATGGAACAAACGAGAGCAACGGTTCTCCAGTCGAAGACACTCTAAAGAAAAAATTATCCCATCAACTCTTCAACATTTAAATACATAGGTATTATTTCACATTTAAATAAGTATTTATAAGTTTATAAGGGCCCATTTCACATAAGAAACTATACTCTAAGCTAAAGTTTATTAATTTAATAATTAAAATAAATTGTAGTTGACTCTCACCCCCAAACAATAAATACTAAAAATTCCAACGGAGACCATCAGAGTTGGCAATGAACCTGAAACTCCTCTCATGGATGGTTCAACAATCTCCACGATATAAACCTGCAAAATGACTAATATTTTCACAATTCCAGAAGAATTATATTAGCTAAATTAAAAGTTATAGGTAATTTTATGCATATAATGAACTCTGAATTTACTTGAACAGTGGCTGAGTAAAAGCCTGATGCTAATCCAGTAAGAATTCTTCCAGTGAGGAGATCAGCCAAATCGGTAGCTTCTGCTATTATGATCCAACCAATGCAGTAAAAAACTGAACTTAATATGATCGTTTTCTTTCTTCCAATAACATCAGAAGCTAAACCTCCGATTAAAGTACCAAGGAGGCATCCGACAAGTACCAGACTAGCTAAAAATCATTATCGTTTTATTAATAATCCTTTAAATATCAAAATTATATTTGTTAATAAAAAGATGCAACTAAGCTCATTGGTACATTCATAAAATGGGACATTTGATAAAAATACAATTATTGCAATTAAGGTATTACCAATCCAAGAGAGATCTTCATTAGAAGCTTTGATATGAGGATCGGATCCAAGCAAAGTTGGAAGAGTTACAGAACTAAATCCCATTATTGTTCCTGTACCAAATAATGATAAAACGGCTCCAGCGACAGTCAAAATCTGAGATTCAACATCAAATATTAATTTTATTAGTTAATTAATATTAAAGTAAATTATATTTCATTATATTTAACCTGGTTCCTCCGCTCTAAAGAGTCCGCTCGGTAAATGAGCGGAATCTGCTCCTTTTTCATTTTAAAATCGTTTATGAAATTAATTAGAATATTTTAATAAAAAGATGAAATTGGGAGATGATGTTCGAAGAAGCTGAGAAACAGTAAAAGTTCACAAGTAATCTCAATGAAAGTAATTTAAAAGCATCTGGTATGGGGATTAAATTCTCCCAATAGGCATATGTTGCAATACGTATTGAATGCTTTAGAACTTGGGAGATGTACTCATATAAATATTTAACTATACTTTCATATTATATATGCACGTTAATATTTTCTATATATTAAAACTAGGTATATTCCTTCATTGTGTTTATTTATTAATGTTCTTTATGAATTTACGATTCATCAATAGATTCAATTATGTAAAACCGTCATTATTAATAAACTTAATACTATTCATATACAATTGTATTAGCCATAAATCTCATTAACTTTTACTCTTTATTTTATCGAAAGTAAATTCTAATTTATTCATTATGTTTATGCTAATGAGAAATGAAGAAATGGTTTTTATTAAAAAAATTGCATTTATTTAAATTACTTTTCACTACGAAATATAAATAGTTTTAATATTAAAAATCTCCCGAAGATCCTCGATTCGCTTTTACATTTGACCTCTCGCGTTTCTCCATGAGTCTTTCTCGAACTTGTCTTTCTCGTCGTCGTCTAACTTTTTCCAAGGTGTCTGGAGTTGGAACGGCGGCAACGGCAGGTTCACACGATCGAATACATTCTCTGATCTTTTGAAGAGCATCGGCGAGGTTCATGTGAGCATAGCGGGTTCGGTCTGATTGAATTACGAAGTAACCTTCCCTTGACACCATCGATTTCAACTAAAAAATTGAATTACACTGTTTAAGTATTACTTTTTAAGGTTAAAAATGTTAATTAAATCATTAAACGTACTTTAGTTTCCACAATTTTTCTTATTGAGTCAGGGATCCAATTAGCCGAATCAAGTTTGAACCTCACGTCGACCTTCGTCATATTCTTATTTACATTCATTCCTCCAGGACCGCTGCTCTTACTGTACTTAACTTCGATTTTATCTAAAACCATAAATTATCCATCATTATGTAATTTTATATTAAAATTCATTTTAAAAATAAATGTGAATCAAGTGTAGTTTATACCCATTGGGATAAATCCAGAAAAAGTGTCCTCTCCATTTTTGGGTATCTGTGTAAGAAAAATATGAATTAGTAATTAAATCTAAACACGAATTAGTGTTTATCAATTACCTCAACAGGTTTAGCTATATTTAATGTGCTTTGCGGATACAATTTGTCCAGAGAAAGAGAACTTTTGAAACTACAATAATTCGCACATTGCTTTATGAAGGCCGGTCGAAATAAATTCAACCTATTTAAATTCATTTCTAATCTTTAATATTTGGACAAATTATCTTTAAGAAATTAAGTTTTCAATATAAATTCAAGATTAATTATTTCAAAAACTACAAAAAACAATTATTATAACCAGAAATATTAAAAAGATCAATTTTTGTTATTCATGTGAGAAATAGTTTGAAAAATGAAGCAAGGTTTAGAATAAGGATAAACCAGTCGGAGTAAAAAGCGAAATTCGCTTGTTTTGGCTTTTATTGAACGATTCTTTTGTCAGAAAATTATAATTAGGAATATAAAAATGTTATGTGCAGAAAAAATCAATATATATAAAATGCGTCGAGAGTAGTTTGTCCGAGGCACATCATCCCTTTCTTCTGGTCCGATTTTAATGAGCTTTACACCATTCGATTCGGCTTGAACCGAATATGTGCCCTCGACATAAGGTCCATTTCGCTACGATCAACCGTTTAAGAGTTATTTGAGACGAAGAGGCAACTTGGGTCTCTTAGAAAAAGCAACGCGTACCTTTCTCGCAAGGTGGCGGGGTTTTTAGAAGTGCTAATCCAATGGGGGATGAGGATTCCTAACATTTAAATGAATTTTAAATGTATTTTGAAAAACTCAGAGAGTTTGTTTATTCGCGTAGCTAATGGACTCCATTGAATAATAATATTTTTAATCAAATTTCTTTTTTTTTAATATTCTGAACGGAAGGAAGGGAGATGTTTGTTCCGACAACCACGATTACTACTTTAATTTTTTACTCTTCAATTTATTGACGAGTTTAACCCCTTTACTGATCCACGAATTCGTGGGATACCGCTAGTATACTATAAACTTTGATTCTGATTTCCTTTATAATGTAATAATCATATAGCTAGTAAATAGTCATTTACTATAATTAGTTTAAGCCCAAATTTTCGGTTAGGGTCCAAATAAGGAAAATAAAAAATACCACATCCACGATATACTGATTTAGAGATACCTTACTTCTACATACTTTACTTGAATTTGTGCTAATTATATTATTAACATAATATCCTCCTTTTATAATTTATAGTGTAACTCTATTTCTTTAATTATTTTCTATGTATCATTTTCCAAATAACGAATTCCTTGTAAATAATCATTAATCAGTTTAGGTATCCAATATGAATCTTCATTATTATATTTTATAGTATTGTTAAGATTGTTAGAATGAAATGGTTTCAATTTGGTCGAACCGAAGGATTTCCAACTCACTACGCTGATCTTCATACCTCAGCGTCAGTTGATGTTCTCACAGTTGGAATTATCTTTGCATTCGTCATCGTTTCTCTTCCACTCTTTGTCATTCTTCCAGCTTACAGTTTAAAATGGAGAATATCCAAGTTCTTTCAAATTATAATTGCCCTGTTCATCGGAGCTGCTCTTGCCAGTAAGAAAAATCAACATTTCAATAAATATTACATAAAATTACACTATTGATATTGCATTGCGTACTCTCAAAAAACAACTTTATTACATAATAATATACATACCTAAATGGTTAATCAATTAGTGAGCTTATGAATTATTTTTCTTGATAAGTTGGAAATTTTGGTGAAAATTGGGAAACGGGTAAAATTTGGATGAAAGGTCAATACAAGGCTGGATCCCCATCTGAAATAAAAGCTCATCTTGGAATTCATATTGGATTACGAGGAATCAACATTACATTAAAAGGCACGATATTCAATACTTGCTCCGAATCATTTTGATATGCTCTATATCCATTAAATATTTATATCTAGTATATCTGTACTCTTGATACACGTTAATACAGATATATGTATTTATGTGAACTATTTATTATACTCAATTCGGACCTCACGATCACCAATTTTCCGAAAAGGGTATAAGTAATAATGATTAACCGATACTATTCATACTAATCAAAAAGACTTTATCAGGTCAACCCATTGAAACTCATGGAGATCTTGAAGGTGAGACGATCAACTACAATGAAGAATTTTCGTGGATTTGGGAGCAAGGGAGATTTGGGTTCGGAAAATATGCAGGAAGAATTTCTAGAGATTTTCGTGAAGGCGCTCTCAATGGACTTCCTTATCCAATACTCCAAGTTGCAGAATATTTCACATTTGATGGAGAAGGAATTAGGTTCTAATCATCCAATTTATAAAAATATCAGCTTTTATATATTTTTCTTATCATTCGACTATCGACAGTATAATTAAAATCGTAATTGCAATTATGTGAATAAAAGGTTCGGAAGATATTACAGACAATCTGGTTGGTACTCTCATATCCTCATGTGGTAATTAACTACATAATTAACGAATAGAATAATGGTGAAATATGATACCCCATATAGAATCAAAAAATAGGCCAATTTAAAGGTAATTTGATTAATGAACACAAAACAGGACTGGGTTGACAACATGGCTTATAAGTCTCATTCTCTTTTGCTTCGTCGTTCGACCAGCCGGATATTTGATAATTGGGACAGGAATTCTTCAGATCTTGGCCATTGTCGTTTGGAGATTGAACAGAAATCCGATTGAACTCTCCATTCCTTTTGAAGCTCCCGATGGGGTCGATGAAGTTTTTCTGGAAACAAAATACGGGAACTCCTTTTATCTTGTGGTCTTCAATGGAGGTCTTTGTATCTTATTAGGAGTTGCTATTGTCTTCTTGGACATGATCATCCCGGATACAATGTGCAATTTCTTTGGAATTGACCCTCTGACCATTTACGAAGAAGCTCATTTAAGTAATTTTACATTTCCAAACTTTCCAAAATAGAAAGTATTTTATGTCTAAAGACTCGAACCAACTATGTAGGTATATGATCATCGTTCCAATATTTTAAAATACAATTAATATTTTATTCGCATTTTAAATTCGTTAATTAGATAAGGCAGAGTTGACAGATAAAATAAGTCGTGGAATCGTTAGAAGCCAAATTTCTTTCAAGTTAAGTCAATTGATGAATCCTAGTGCAAGATCAACAACATTATCAATGGAGTTAGGGAAATTGTATGAAGAAGAACCAAAAGACGAAATACCTCAAGAAGAATATCAAGTAACCATTTTTTTATCTACTACTCTTACCTATATGGATTTAATCATATTACCTATGTAATACTTGCATGTACCATAAATATTAAAAAATGAATTGATTAAAATAAATTTTAGAGTCATTTAGTTATGAAGCGAGGGACGATGATGCAAGCAATTGCTAGAATGAAAAAACCAAAAGCACTACCAAGATTAAGGTATTCATTCAATTGATCAAATATTGAGTTAACTGACAAGATAACATTATGCATGATAAAAAATTGTTCAATTTTTCATTTAATTTCAATTAAACTTTAACATTTAAGGAGAGGTTCAGGAGAAGGAATGCAATTGGAAAATATGAACCATGGTGTTTTATCCGACGAAGAAGAAGCCGTCAGAATTCCTTTGCTCCCCCCAAGGAAAATTAATATGAAATGATGATATTATGCCTTAAATAAATGAACGTTTTTGGAATTTTATGACCGTTTTAATTTCTCCATTGAACCTTCGTTAGTGTTATAATAATTAAATTAGTATGCATCAACGGAACGTTCAAGATTACCAGGAATGATAATATTAGATTATATTTTATATTCTTTGTCTGATTATCCAACTACACAACATAAATATAAACTCCACGATCTAACAATAACCTTTAATTACATGATTAAAGTGAAATTCGCGGATGAATTTCTTCGAAAACCTTCGACCCGCACTAAACTACAAGATTGAGATTGTAATAAAGATTCATATCTCAAACGCTTGAACCACTTGATTATAATGAGATTAAAATAAATAAAATGACTAAATCACCTCAACTTTGAATGAAGGGTATTTTCAGTGTTTTAATACTAAAGAACATTGAGGAACCAGTAATTGAACATTACTGTTTTTATATTATATTGACCTTTAAAGTTTAATGAGGATTTTTGATATACTCAGTATATCAACTTCCAAATCTAATTTACAATTTACACCAATAACTAATAATACTAACAAGTTCCTAAAGCCATTTCCAATTTTCTATTTATTTATTTATTAGCTACCTAATTGGAAATGTTTAGTAGTTATAATTAAGTTCCATTATAGATAATAGCTAATAGAGTATAGGAATATTCTTCATTAAATACATAAATAATGGCATCAAGTTATAAAGTAAATGAATTGGATTGGAATTAAAGGAATGTCTGTTAGTACCAGGTAGTTACAAATTGTAATTTCTTTTATCTTAACATTTCCCTAATATGTTATAAATCTGGTTTCATAATTCATATGTAATTTGTGTATAATATGTTAGTTCGTTATTATAAAGGTTTTTTTTAAAAAGGGCATTTGGTTGGTAGATGAAGCTCTGATGATTTTCATTTCAATGAAGAATTTTTTAAATATAATTTTGTAGGATGAGATTTGATGGCTCCAAATTGAAGTCAAAGTTGTTCTATTTTTCCATGAATGGAATACGGCGGGGGCCTAAGGTCATATTTTCGTTTGGCAAGAACTAAAAACCTCTTCACCGAATCTGTGTAATGTTTGACTTGGATCCAAAAATGTTGACGAGCTGGGCCTCGTAACCTTTCGCATTCCTCTTCATGATTTCCATACATGGACCAAGGAGTCGCTCGAACGCATCAACGTCCAAAACTATTCAAAATATGTTGAATTAATAATTGTTGACCAAATTAGCTAAAAACCCATTCCAAATGGTTTTTATAAAGTATTGTAAAAATGAGTTTAATTAAATGTAAATTAAATTAGCTTACATGCAAGCTTAACGTTTCCTTCAGCGTAGACTGTTGCAGCTCTTGGTTTCTTGGTAAGGAGGGCCAGTTCTCCAAAGTAGCCTCCTTTTCCAGATCGAGTCAACTGTAAAGAAAGTGTTTAATTTATTTTTAAATTGCCAATAAATAATATTTAATTGGAGAACTAAACTTAGTTTAATGTCAATGATCACAAATGAGCACCCCAAAGCCAAAAAACATCAATTTAATTTGAAAATTAAATATAAGGTAGAACTATTGATATAATATTAAATTTGTAATGAGAAAAATGATGTACCTCAATTTCTTGTCCGTTCTTATCAAGTTTGACGATTCTCACGTCCCCATCTTCGATGAAATACATTCCATCAGCGACGTCTCCTTGTCGAATGATTGTTTCTCCAGTTGAGAATGACCGAGGGACGAGGGCGTCCGCGAGATTCATCCTTTCATATTGTTCCAGACTCTTCAAGATGGGGACCGAGTCAATGAGTTTCTCGTACATTTGCCTCTTCCTAAATGCGCTTTTGAGGACGATGCGGCGAAAGGTCTGTCTGTCCATGGCCCAAAGTGATCCATCACTGTCGGCCTGCACACTCGCCGCCCGCGGCATGTTGTACAGAAGAGCAAGCTCGCCGAAGCTTCCGGAATCTTCGTATTGTCCCACGGCTGTCGCAACGTCAACTCCTGTCTGATTAACGAAAACCTTGTACTTCCCCCTGTGAAACAAAATCAATTAATCAACATCTTTCATAATTTTCATTTAAATAAAAGGGGAATTTAAAGAATTAAAAAATCTGGATTTACTTTGAAATGACGTAGAAGTTGTCACCATCATCTCCTTGTTTAATGACATATTCTCCTCTGGTCACTTTACGTTCGAACATGGCGTCAATCACTTCTTGCATTTGTTGCTGTTAAATAGAAATGAAAATAAATTATACATAGTTGATCTCAATTTGGATACTTATAGACACTGACTGAATTTAACATGTAATTTTTAAACCTAAAATTGCAAATTAATTAATCTTACTGCATCAAGTGATCGGAAGAGGAGGATATGCTTAATCGCCTGAGAGAGTCGATCCCTCTGAGCATCAGATTTAGGATGAATAACAGGAGCCACATTTTCGTCATCTTCAGCTGGATCGTAAGCTTCGGCAAAAACTGATTTACGTCTTATAACCGGAGCAGTAGCTTGAACTAAAAATTACCAAATAAAGTCCAATTATTCCAACAATTGTCTCATTAAAAATAACCAATACAGGCAATTTCAATTCATACAATTAAATATGCAGACTTGTAAATAAACAGATGTTCCTTTATTACGTAATAATTTCACCTGCACATTAACAGCTATTTAAGACTAATTTAAATAATGTTGTTACCATTCATATCCGTGATTTTGTCCGGTCTCCCATTAACCGCTGCCATTCCTCTGTTTTGGGCTGACTGGGAGAGGACTTTAACACCTTGTGGGCCTTTTTCCTTGAGACGAGTATAGAAGTCGATGCCGAAGTCAGGTAAGTTGTTGGGCTGTTCGAGGAGATAGGCGATGGTGAAGTCGAGGAGGGTCTCCCGGAGTTCATCCGGGACCCTGTACCTCGTACGACCGTCGGTCATCTCCATCCGATCTTCTGATTAGAGCAGAAGATGCTTCACTCACTTCGAGCCACACCTCAACTCTCCGTCGTTGTGGATCTCTCGAAGGTAAGGTCTGATTGATCAATCGATAATTGAGAATGTTGAGGGAGTGAAGAAACTGAATCAAGCGCCGGCCCACCTCTCTTCAACTTATCCCCGACCCGCTAAACTCTACTCTCCGATCCGATTCCACCCGGGCCTTTTGTATTCTGAATCTCTATCCTAATTTACCCGAATAAACCCCGAATTTTTAGATCTTGGATTTTACAAGAATCACATTGTTAAAAATCCATTCTCAATAGTTTCTTATAACGTTTGCATAGAGAATTAGATTTACAAAAGGTGTTCGGATTCAATTCAACATCAAGTCGACTTGATCAAGACTTAAGTCTTCGTCTTTAACAATTGTGCCTTTTAAAATTGATTAAATCGAAGGTAGTTTATCAAAGTATTTATGTTGAATTAAAATTGTTTACTATATAATATAGGTATTGTATTCATTCTTCTAAAAGTATTTTAAATAAAGAATGTTTTTGTAGGGATATGGGGCTCATAAGACATTTAGTGGAGTCTACTCGACTTTACCAGAGAGATCTTTTAATCTCCTCCCGGCTTTGTGTTTCTTGGATGGAAAATGAACTGTGGAAAAACTTTGGCTTTCCTAGAGGTTGACAATTATTATCAACTGAGTTTTTTAAAATTATTATTGAATTTATTATATTTTGACGTGATGACGTGATTAAATGTTACAGAATTCAGAATATACGAGTAATATATATATTATATGATTACAGTTTGCGTTGAACCATCCCTTGCTGATTTTCCATCAGTCGAAGAGTCAAATGAAGAGGATAAATGGGATGGAATATTTTGGGCAGTGCCGAAGAAACGAAGATCACAAGAAGTGAGGAAAATGAGGAAATTCGGTAATAGTAGTTGGCAAACGAAGATGATCGTACCGAAAACGAATTTGAGAATATGCGACAATTGTGGACATCATTATGAATTTAAAACTGTTTGCAGTAAGTATATATTGAAGTAATATGGTATTTAATGCCACACTATAATTTAATGTTAACTTACATAGAGTATATTTAATGGGGGTTAAATCAATGTCTAATTTGTTTTCTAGAAAATTGTTACGAAAAGATCCGAGTTGAAAGTGAAGGAATTCGAGCCAAGATCGAAGAGCAGCTTGGGATGAAACACGAAGACAAAGGAGTTGTCGTGCTTTATGAAAATGAAACTGTTCCTGAAGGGTTCACAAAAGACGAAGCTCTCGTTGTTGAAATGGGAAAGAAAAGACCGAATTGGTTCTCAAAAAACCTTCTTGCAAGTTCAACAACTGGGCCGAACAGTGACGAGAAACGAGTAACTGTGCCAAATACACTTACTCCTATTAAATCCTCTTAAAATGTTATGTTTGTTAATTAATGTTAAATAATAGTTCGAATATTTAAATGCGAATTCATTTAGTCAAACTAATCTTTATATCTATATCTATGATTGTATGCAAATAAGTGTTCAATTGACATTTTTGTAATTTAGTTACTTTTATTACAAATATTCAACTAGTGAAATCAAAAATGGCATACAATGAGAAATAAATACAATTTAATAATTTTTTTAATTAAAAATCATTGTACTTTTCGACGAGTCGAATCCTTCATGAACAAAATTACGTATTAAACGAGGAATCACTTATTTAAGAAGCACGCTCAAACGATAAAAACTAATACCCATAAATACTAAAAATTTACTCTTTTTACATCATGTGTAAATAACTGAATTAAGATAAGATTTTAAATCTACTAATACCACTTTTAACAATTTAAAATTGCTTTTATTACTTAACAATCCACGTCCACATTTACAATTTCTAACTTTAGACTCAACCGCGTTTTAAATATGAACAATACGATTACAACTTGTCTTAAACACAATCTACATTTTTTACAATTCCGAGAATTAAAAGGAATATTTTTTATTGTTAAATTTAACATTAAACTGTTGATATCTACGTCATACAATTAAAATTTTAAAATTCACATTCACTAATAGACTTAAAATTAATTGAACTAATTAACTTATGACATTAGTAGGTATTTGAATCTTATGAATAAAAGATTTTTTATGAAAATGTCACAAATGCTGGACATGCAAACAACGTTGTGCAGACTCAACAAAAGTTAAAATACACTCAAAAATTGTACGATACAGCGCGATGCAATTTTATTTTGTATTAACTCTTTATACCATTTAAGAGACATTATCATTTGTTTTAAATATGTATTAGCTACACAACTTAGCTGCACGTTAAAGTTATAAAACCCTTAAGATTAAATTACAAAGACCTGAGACGACATTGAACTACCTAAAACCTTTTCATTCATTATTTGAAGAGAGGAAAGTAAGAAATCCCTGAAAGTTGGCAGTGATTTATTTTTTACCTAGTTCATCCAAATACCTAATTAGCCAAATTTTGAGCCCAAAGAAAAATATTTTTAAGCCCCATCACTTATTTAAAAATTATTGACAAAATTACATATTCCTTTTTATGTAAATGGAACAATAGGTTAACAAAATAAAATATTTTAATATAAATTAATCAAAAACAACAATAACAATTGCAGTCATTTAATATGAACAAGATACGCTAATCAGCGTAAGATAGTACGTGTATTAGGTGTATTAAATATTTTTATATCATTTAATAATAAATACCAGTCAAACTAATCAACAAAAGGGGGAAACAAATAAGTAAAAAGGCTCTTTTACATAAAATATCTTACAATTTCATATTTAAGAAACCTAACCTATTTATTTAAAACATCATTATCCTTTTACTTAAACTTTCAAGTATGTATTTACAGAGTAGTAAGATAACTTTGAATCTGCAAGTGTAGTAATCTTTTATAAGTGTCGTAGTTAAAGTACTTTTTAAAAAGGGACATTTTTACCTTCTTGTTGGGAGCATTTGATTGTAATGTTGGGGTTGTTGGGCCTGTTGAGGTCCACCATGTCTGCAATGATTCTGATGATGAACCCCAGGTTGGCCCATTCCAAAATGCTTCCCCACTACGCTATTATTATTATTGTTAATGTAGGAGGCTGTAGGAAAATGTCGCCCTCCTGGGAATCCTCCAACTGATTGTGGCTGCTGTTGTTGTTGCTGCTGTTGCGCTTGTTGGTGATACCCATTAGCTCTTTGTTGTTGTTGCTGTTGAACTTGTTGTTCATAACTTGGATTTGGATTCCCACCAAATGAAGGGCCATAAGGACCACTAGATCCTCCACTGCTAAATTTCGTTCCTTGCATATATTGCTGTTGGTAAAATTGTTGCTGTTGCTGCTGCTGCTGCTGTTGTTGTTGTTGATGTTGTGTCTGAGAATGAGGTTGTGGCCGCTGTTGTTGCGGATGATTGTACGCATAGGAAAATGAGGATGTGTCAAGTGGAGGTCGCTCAGTCCGCTCTGGCCTTAACCCCTGTTGGGGTTGGGGTCCTCCTTTCCCATGAACACTTAGTGGTTTTTGAGCGATTTGGGGACTTGGGGTATAAAATCCTCCAGCGCCAGTCACTTTACTCATTTCACTCTTTATATAGGAGGAAGGATTTGAAGGATTAAAGCTTTGAGCTGGACCATTGGAACCACTCGACCCTCCCATACAAGATGGATTATTAGAACCAGTGGAATTCAACGTTGTCGGTCGACTCGATTGTTCCATTCGATTCACAGAACATGATGATGATGAGATCCCTTGATTCATACCATAATTACTGTGGTTTGCCAAATTCCCTCCTCCAACTCCTGAATTCCCTCCAACACTGCTGCTACTCAAAGATCGACCCATTGAATGAGAAAAGCCTTCAGGATTTGAAGTAGGAAATGATGAGGTTGAAGTGAAAATTCCTTGTTGAGAGGATGAAAGCGAAACAGGATTGTTCATTTGAGAGAAATTCCCATAGAATGAACTTGCAGGTCCTGAGTAATTTCCTGGAGCTGTAAAGATCTTCGACACTGACGAACTCGACGTTGTAGTCGCTGACGCCATGGTCGTAAATGGAGCTGGCGAAGGTGTATTTGAATTACTATGATTACTCAATGGACTTTCATTCAATCTCTCATTGCTACTCCCCCAATCCCATCCTTTCCCCTTTGGACGAAACTTCTGTGGTCCACTCAAGGAAGCAGATCCAGGAGTTGGAGTTCGAACAGGAGTGGTGGTCATACGATTTAAAGCATTGGGTGTTGGGGTCCTTTGGACATTTTGGTCATTTGATTCACCAGAATGAGCCGACCCAACTGAGGCTCTTCCATCCCTCTCATTCACAGTAGTAGTAGATGGAGAATTTGCATGGTCATTGGTCGTCCATGCATTCCATCGTTTCTTAAAATGAGGAAGAGAATCAGGAGCCAAAGGAGCTGATGACGTGATCGAAGGAACCTTTGAGTTATTTGTAGTTGAACTGATTCCTTCTGATGAACTACTATTATTCTCAATTGGTACTGAAAGTGAAGAGGATGAAGCTGGAGTCGGAGTCCGATTCTCTTCTTTCAAATCCTTCACATTCTCACTATTACTACTCTCTTCAAAACTTTCCATTTTTAAAGGAGTTTGTGGAGAGTCATTTGAGAGGTTCATGCCAGGAGTCACGGGCTTTTCGATCTTAATCACCTCACGAATTGTTGGAGTTGGAGGATGTGGAAGATTCGGATCTACTTCAACTCCTTCTGTATTATTTGGAAGACCAATCAATTGGGAGTTGGATTCATCATCTGAATCATGAATCCTTGGAGTTCTTGGAGGTTCATCCAAATTGCTATTACTCTCCTGATCAATCTTCTCAATTTTAATTGAATATGGTGGATCATCATAGTCCATCAAACGGCCCAAGAGAATCTCATCCTCGTCCTCATTGTTGGGAGAAGGAGTTCGAGGAATTGGGAAATTTGAATTATCTGACAGCTCTTCACCATCAACATGCAAGTTGCTCATAAGAGACATTTTTCTTGTCCGACCACGACGAAGAGGATCAGATGAAAATCCCCATGGATCACACATGCTAGATAAATCCTTCCCTAATCCCGAATCTGGTGAAGTTGTGCCTTCATGCCCTGTTGGAGTTTTAGGACGTCTGAGATATCTTTGTCGAAGAGGAGGCGTCGGTGTAGACGTAGTTGTTGAGACAGTCGAAGGAGACGAACCAGCAGCAGCAGCCGCAGCTGCAGCGGCCGCTTCTGTCGACTTCCTCCTTTTGGCTTCAACTTCAGATGCGAATGAAAAGAGGCGATCGAAATTGGATGAAATCTTATCTTGCCATGCTCTTTGAGCTGAATCAATTCGAGGGCCTGATGATGTTGATGGTGACGATGGACCTGACTCCACATCTTTCCCTGAAAATTACATTGTATTATCATTATGATCATTAAATTAAATATAAAATACACAAAAGGAATTTAAGCTAATTAATAAACTAGGTATGTTATACGTGCTTATATATAAAAAACTGAAATCGAATAATGTCAATTGGTACAAGATTGAAATTTAAAGATCCAATGTTGGGTTCATGTGCATGAGGAAAAAAATAGACAAAAACAAAAATAGGAGTAGGAAAACTATGGCTTACCAAAAGTTCACAAACCAGTAACCAAATTATATGAAATAAGTCTTCTATAAATCGGCTATCTAAATACTATTTATAAACAAGGTAATAAACATTCTCCATGCAGCATCTCAATTCAAAGATCAAAGATCATGCATACAAGAAAACATTATTCAAGTACTCTTTATTCATCCCCATTATCCACACATCTTACAAAAGTCGAATCAAAAAATAAAATAAAATCCTCCAAGTCTGTACTTTAATTAAATCTCATTGATCTTCGATTAAAATAATTTAAAATCTTATAAAATATAATTCATTATAAATGAAATCATGGTTTACTTAATTAAATCTATTTGATAAATAATAATTTATCCTTAATCATAGTTAACGAATCGATGACTTCAATTAACACAATAAAGAGTCATCAGACATAAAATAAATTAAAAGAAAACAAGAAAAAATGTTCCTTAAACACTAACAAAATGAGGTAGTTTATCTAGAGTATTTTCTATTAGTACAAAAACAAAAAATGGGTTAGAGGCAAAAATAATCAGTCGATAGGGTTAAAATTATGAACAATTAATTGAAAATAAAAAATTATTTTCGTATATCATGCTATTCAATATATGATCTAGCTTGGTCGCTTTTAAACTAATTAACAAATTGAAGTGAAACGATCAACAAAAACAAAAAAGACATAAAATAAATTATTTACAATGAAATGAATTACGTTAATTACATAATTCGTTTATGAATTAAAGAAATTTGATTCCTTATTAAATAACATAATCTCGCTATTCAATAGGATCTCGCTTATTAATAATTTGAAAGATAGAATAAATAAGTTTTATATGAGAAAAAAGTCGAGCTATAAAGAAGAAAAAATAAAAGTGAGGACTGGTTAAGCGTGTCATTGGATGGAGTAAAATGGGTTGATTGGATTTGGAGGGCTGGGCTGGAGGGATTTTATATTTGTACTTTTGTACCTTTGCTCGGACTCGCAGAAGATGAAACAGCGGAAGTGGAATTGATTCCTGAAGAACTCCCCGGTCTTGTTGTTGGGCCGCCGGGCGTCTTTGGTCGTTCATCAGCTTCATTACTAAGAACTCTACTGGCCAACTTCTTCTTTGGAGGACAATCCTGTGAATAATATAAAAAGATCAATTTAAGAATTCATGAAATAGAACATGTTTGTTTATTTAACCTATTAAATACTTAAATTAATTAAACAAGAATGGCTAAGTGAAAATAAATATAACTTACAGCTTCGGGATCCGACACTCGTTTCCTCACAACACTCAGAACCGATTCTCCCTCTTTTGCATTCGGTAGAGGTTCTTGGGGTTGATGGGTTTCAATAACAACTTGCACCGTAGTTCCACTTGGACTCTCAATCACCTTCTTCTCTTTCACAACAGGCACAGTTGCACTCCGAATCCTATCCTTGCCATTGTAAGTTTCGAGGCTCGTAGCAGAGCTCTTAGCCATTGAGAAAAGAGAAGCTTTGAGTCCAGCAGCAAGACCCTCCATATCTTCTTCTCCCTTCTTATAAGTATGATGGGAAGTGACGAGGACGCTTGGTCGTTGTTGATGCTGATGATGGTCATTGGAGCTCTCGTTGGAATTGGGCCTTGAGATCGGCGAATAGACATTCCGCACTGGCGGTGACCCCATCATCGATGGTCCCAAATTACTTTTAATTCCTAAAGAAGACTCAATTTCCCCCGACACGAGATCGGCCATTGTCCGCTGACAATGACTGTTTTGACTATTTGGAAACGGTCGATCGGTCGGCTTCGAAGGGCTCCCCCTTTTCCCACCCAAATTCCCATCAGCATTGATCCGATCACGAAGAGCCTGTTTGACCAGTGAAGGATAAGGATGGCCATAAGAAAACTCAGTTGGCAATTTCTTTTGGTCCTGTTGTTGTTGTAATGGTGATGGCTGTGGTGGTTGAACTTGACCTTGCGAATGCTGAACTCCAGGCGACATGTTTTTAAAACTATCACAATGATATAATCCTTCTGGTTGTCGCTGTTGGTTTTGGTCAGCTCCTTTGCCTACAATCACTCCATGTGGTTTAGCTCCTCGTTGTTCACGTTCACCATTCACATAGTTTCGACTATTAGGACTTGGCAGTGGTGGTGGTTGAGGACTTTCGTTCAACATATTCGTTATCAAGTTTTCAAGTCGATTCTTATAATTCACTTTCGGAGCTTGGTCCGATTTAGTTCCCCATGGATCATCTTCATTATCTAAACTTCCAGGGGTCATCATCACCAATGGTTTGGTGACCGGAAGCGGTGTGATTCGTTTGCGTTCACATTGGGGTAAAATCTCAGTTTTCTTTGGAACTTTACCTGCTTCAATTTTCCTCCCAGTTTCAAGAATTTTCTTTGCGAGGATTTCTGGATTATTCTCATGAATTTTACCAACGTCGGGGATATTGGGCCATTCTTGGGATCTCGTGCGAGCCAAGTTTTTCTTCTGGGGAGCTTTCGGACCGATTGAACCATTGGTTTGGTTTATAATTTTTTGTTGAGGAGGAAGAGAGGATTTAAATTGTTGTTGAAGAAGTTGTTGTTGCTGTTGGGCGAAAATGACATTCTTTTCAAATTCCTTAATGTCAGGGTCTAAAGTGGAGATTCGAGCTTCGAGGGCTTTCCTTTGATTCAATGTCACTGTGATTTCTTCCAAGAGGAAGTTTTTGCAAACGCCTTCTGCTTTTGGATCATCTTCACTGATCCCAGCTCCACAATTTGACAAACACTCCCGCATTCGATCATTAACAAGCAATGCTTTCTCAGCTTCTAATGCATGTACTTCGTCTTGAAGTCGCTTCACTTCCGTCTGGAATTCTTTATGTTGCATTACAATATTCCGAGCCTATAATATAAAATATTTATCATATTAGTTTAAATACATAAAAACATCATCAAACATCAAAACATCGTGTACTATTAGTAAATCATTCTTAAAAATGTGTTATAACGCTATATAATTTCATAGCTAGCATAATTAAAAGATTACCTCAGTCATTAAACTTTCCGGATTTTCCACAGAAATTTGGAGCTCGTCAAGTTTGTCTTTCAAAAGCTTTGTAGAGTCGTGGATGAGTCTTGAAATGACCTTCTCTAAATGATTTCGCCGTTCAGATAAGTAGTCCTTCCTTTGCTTTTCTCTTTCAATCAGATCCTCAAGTTGAATTTTGTACTCGGGGCTCTTCATCCTGTCAACGACATCGAGCATTTGGTCTTTAAAAATGGCAAGGAGCTTCTCGAGAGCATATGGAGTATTTTTCGAAACTCCTAACTCCTCGTGAATGAGGACATTGCTCGGTCCAGTCAAATTAGTCAATTTCTGGTCGATACAACCTGGGGCTGGAGGTAAAGCTCCGATTCCTAAAAATAACCATTCCATTTTAATTAATATTTATAGTATTTAAATTGAAAACTATGAAAAACATCAAACACAGCACACAAAAGACAAGAAAGTTTTATAATTTCCCCTGTACTTAAGAAAATTATATACTTACCTTCGGTCCTCGTCGAGAGAAGAGTTTTGGTATGGAGGAAATCCAGGCCGTTAATTTTGGGAACTTTCTTCTTGTTTGACCTCTTCAACTTCCCTCGTGGTTTTCGTCCAACTCCGCCACCTCGGGCAGTTGTTTGAATCGGAGGAGCAGGCAAATGAAATTCGTTCAACTTTTCTGTCTCACCACAATCGTCCATATCTCCCTCCGCAGCGGCCTTCAATTACAAAGTAACATTTTTTATCTTGGAATATTATCCACCAAGAAAATGCTTCTTTAAAGACTTGTCTAAATAGTTAGACTAATTAATTATATCCACAATGATATCCCTCCACTCATGTTTCATATGGCAGATTTATTATTGAATTGAAAGGAGTATAATGGAATTTGAGAAGGTCACCAAGAAAGATAAAATGCAGACAGACACGCGGCTCATGCACAAGCACTAACACAAATTGAGTCAATGCTCATGTCAGCTGAGGTCTAAGACCAGATAAAAATAATTATTTGATACAATACAATTCGTCACACAAAGTAAACATATAAGGCGCATATTATTAAATATTTATTTATACATTAATATTTACTGACAACGTATTAACAACTTCTTAAACACATTTCCTCTTCTTTCCTTATTTAACAGTCTAAATTCCTCTTCAGTAAGTCTGCCTATTATAATTATTAATTATTGCTCTACAAATAGTTATATTTTTTGTCTAGTCTGCAGTAATAAAAAACAAATACGAATGGCAAAATGTTAAATACATAAAAGTTTCCTTACCAGTCAGCATAAAATGACAAGCAAATAGTTTTTTCTTATATTAATAAATTAATAAGTCAAGCAAGAAATTAGGAGCCACTTAAATTATTTCTATACAGCCTATAAAATTGGGTACGGTGTCTGGTCTCAAAGCTCAGACTATGCATTTATGCAGCTACGTTAATGGTGTTTTAATATAAAAAAGTAACGTACCTTTTTCTTATTAACCTTCTTTCTTAAAACTTTCTTTTTCCCTTTTCGCCCTCGCTTTTGATTCTTGAGCGGAGTTGCTGGTCCCATGTCATCTTCTGAATTTTCCTTTGAACTTTTCCCCCTGGAAGAGCACCAGTCAGACCAGGCTCGACGAGTCGTTGGCCCTACAACCACTCGCCCATTATTCTCGTCACTCTCGCCTTCTCGATCAGGGTCTTTGGAGTCTTTAGAGTCATTGGAACTTGTATCGATCGGCTTCTTTCCATTTCCAACTGAAATTATTTTAAATTATGAAACATCGGACGAATTAATTTATAATGAGCTTAATGAGAGCTTCCATATGAGAATATTTGATAGGATACATATTTAAATGATTAAGAGAAAAATAAAGTTGGATGTTTATGACATTTACCTTGGAACTTTCTTCCTGATTTCGCTTCTTCGAAATACCTTGCGAGCTTTGCGTGATCGATAATGTGAAGGAAATAGGAAACTGGCTTATTCGTCCACGACACGGAACCACGCATTGGCTCAAGTTCCGACACATGAATAATTGTCCCAATATCAGACATATTGCGATCCGAAATACGAAAGTTGAGAGGACAAAAAGACTTTGAGGAAATGATCCTCGCTCCATCTTGTAATTCAGCAAATCTCTGTTTTAAGGAATAATCTACATTGGGTCCAAATGCAAAATTGTTCACAAAGATGATCGTCGAATTGAGAATTCGCTCCTTCATTTCCATTGAGAGAAAGTCTGCTTTCATCAGAGTAAATTCACCATGAGGCTTTCCATACCATTTCATCCATTTACGAAACTCGATGTTCATATTCTAAAAAATACAAGCTGTTTTAGTAAATCAATTCGTATTAAAATTATTAGGTAAAGTATAAATTTTTAAGGAATTCACCAACAAAATATATTGATAAAATATAAATTGTTTTAAGCTTACTTGAGCGTAAGCTGAAGGAACGTCAGCCTTTTCAATTCCAAAGGACAATTTGCATTTGGTAGAAGCAGCCATTTGAAGGACAACTTGCCCAACTCCAGAGCCAAGGTCGACGAAGATGTCTTCTTCAGTGATCTCAATTTGATCTATGAGTTGACACACGAGATCATAAGACGTTTCCCCATAAACTTCAGGTGAGAATGGTTCATAAGAATTGAGTCGGTCTGGATCCTCCACAGCGACATTGTAAACTTGCTGGATAATCTTGCGAAGAAGTTCGCGCCCAGCTGGATGCTTCATTCGCTCCGCTGTTTTCGCAGTCCCCTTTTCCTAATTAGCAAACAATAAAATCGATTACATTGTTGATTTAATCACAAAAGTTCAAATACCATATAATCCTATTGTATGTAATGTAAACAAATCATCTTTATCACTTTTATCTCTAATCAAATCAAATGTAAATAGCAAGTAGGGATTTTCCCAATTATAATTTAATCAGTACTAATCAGATATCGATAAAAATTATTTTACATTTATTAATACAAATAAAGGAAACTGATGTCAATTGAACAAGGTTAAACAATTCAATGTTTGAAAAGTTAGAGCGGATCTTGGTCTATCCTTGAACATGATTTATACGACCATATTTGTCAACTGTTTTATTGAACCCCTCCATTCGTCCCCAATTCCTATTCCTAATTGACCCTCGTCACCAATATTTTACAACATGAGGGTAAACAGCAGCCGAGAGAGAGACAAAATTCCTTTCAACACCAAACCTCTCTTTTACCTCCAGAGTCGAGGTTTGAGTTCTTGGGAGGTTTTAAAACTCAATTCCTCTCTGGCTCTCATCACCTCCCTCTTTAACAACATAACTAATCCTAATATAAATTCCTTCAATATAACAATTTAGACATGCTGGGTTTAAGAAAACGAGATTTTATGACAAAGTAAGAACAGAAGAATGTTTAGAAATGTTTAACTTACGAGACGTAGAATTGATTCAATGGCCCGATTGTATCGGTCACAGAGCGCTTTCATGCTCTCGAAGCTCTTTGTGTCATAGTCTGAGAGGATGTTCTTTTCCATCGCTGGCTGCAACTCTTTGATATCCTCACACACCAATCTGCAATAAAGAAAAATAAACATTTCTCATTCATATTTTCAAATTACCATTTAAATAACGCAATACAGTCTACACCCCGTATCTTAAAAGGAATTTTAAAAATAAATTCAATGAATGGTTTGTATTGACTTTGTAACTCTGAATAGTTGAGCTTAAATGATATTTGCCAATCCACCTATTCGCCAAATTTCCCTAAAGGTCTAAAAGAGGAATTCAAGGGTAATAGAGCCCCATATAGTATTTGAAATGCATTAATAGTTTTGAAAGAGGAAACTCTCATTCAATATTCCGTTGTTCAAAGATTCAGGTTCATGATAAAAGAAAGGAAATATTCAAAATTGCTCCACCAACTTCATTTACCTTCCAGATCTCTTAACAAGATTTTATTCTACAACTTCCTAACCAGTCTCAGTCAATCAAAGAGATTAAAATGCATCAAGATGGGAGAAAACCACTCTTTTATAATAAAACTACTTCTTCATTCCATCCAATAAAGTCAACCAAAAACAAAGATTATAAACATGATATCATATAAAGTCAAATGAAACCAAAACCAAAAAGGTAATATGCACGCCTGTGTGATATTCATGTTTATATAAAATCGATCATGCAATTTTGCATTAGCATTTTTGAATGTAATTCATAGCTGTTCCTTTCCTCTGCGTTTTAAAATTCATTGGGAAAAGAGTGAGTTGGTAAAATAGAAAGGTTCATTTTGAAAATGGATAATGAATATAAAATGAAATCATGATTAGCCTAACCATGATCCACCTGCCATGTGAGTAAAAAATATGAAATATATAGTAAAGGGGAGCTGAAGATGGCGAGGTCGAAGTGAGTGTTGTTGAGGAAGGAGAGAGCGGAACGGAGGGATTGGGGAAGTGCGTGCGTAGAAGGGCGAAGAGATAAGGATTCGATTTACTCGGACTTGATAATATAAGAACATGTACGGTAGTGTTCCGTTCCTCAGGTTCTTCACCTCCACTTCCCTCCACCTTCCCACGATGCACGATGAGGAAGATTTTGTTTGCCCTCCTCCTCCTGCATCTCCTGCCCTACCTCTCCATTCAATCTCGCCCAACTCAGCCGAGACCCACTTTAATCATCCACTGCCTAATTAACACAAGTCATTATCCACGAAGGTCGGCTAAATCCTTATTATTACAACCAAATGATGCAGAGAATTGTTAATTATTAAATATGAACTGCCGCATTCCAAACATGTTATATCCCGTACCCTGTTTCAATTTCATAAATCAAAATGAACTGACTTTACGATGGATTGAAGATAATTATGAATAGTCATTATGTCATGGAGGGTTAAATATGGCTATTAGGTATACATAAATGTAATTTAATTATTTATTGTTACAGATTATTAATATTACATTGGGTTTTTGTGTAAAAGTGTAAATATCAATTTGAAGAAGGTACTCTGAGTCACTTGAGTGAAGAAATATACTGTCAATAAATTATCCCAAGTTCCTTTTCATTTAGTGCAATTGAAGATTCCTTCCATTTGTATTGTAGATAAATAAGGATTATTTAAAGGAAATTTTCCTTGGAAGGAAGAAGACCGAAGAAGGTCCGTTTACAACGAATCATAATAATAGTGGTGATATAGAGGAAGGAAGTCTACGTTGGTATTACGGAAGGTTGTCCCTTTATTGGCCTGGTTGGGAGTTTGTGAAAAAGAAGGGCCCGTTTTCGATTCTCAACCTTTTCATATACCTTTTTCCCTTCTTATTCTTCTAGGAAGGAAATTGGGCAGTTGGGAACCGTCGAGGAACCTCGATGTGTAATTGAGGAGTGATCGGAGCCTAAGGCTTTATATCCCTCAATTCAATCACTCAAATCCTCACGATACGAGAGAGTGAAATTATAAAATTTCATTTTACAATTTAAATCAAAAAATCTTGTAATTTTTTCCTTCAATGTTCCTCTACGCATCCGCGCTTTGAGGAAAACATTTTATAACTGTATAATATTTTATAAACAAGAGGTTGAAGACATAAGAGTGGGTTGAGAATACATAGGGATTTTAAAATTCGATTTAATTATGAAATCATTATGTAAGAATGTTTTTATAAAATGAATCTACGCACTGAGATAAAAATTTGGGTTTAAAAGAATGGGTTTAAAATCTTGCTTTCTAACCATCGTAATCTCATCCCACCTAATTCAACACAAGATAAACCCTCGCCCAATTTGGTAACATTAATTTAGTCAAAATAGATAAACAGACCTTATTGTTTCGGCAATTTCATGAGCTCCATCATGCTTGTCCTAGATAATTAAAAAAAGAATGGGTTAATATTTCCTGGAATTCATTTCAATAAATATACTTGTATAATTTGTCATCAATTCCCCTGAATGACGTCCCACAGCTCAAGTGGAGTCTTGAGCCAAGGAACAATTGGCCAAAGCGTGGTGGAGAGGTTCTCCCGATAAATAAATAAATAGAAGGAAATGTGGTTACTTTTCCCGAGCCACTCGTAAGTGGCCAAGTGTACACGATGGCTTCAGCACCAACAGGGGAGTGAAGCCTCAGCTCCCTCGATTCTTCTCCGGGATTCGGCGGGGTCGGGTTTGGCGGCGAGGAGGAGGCGGCCGACGACGACCCTCCGCTCTTCTCCTTCTTCATCCTTCAAAAGGAGCGTTGGGGCACTGGGGATGTTGGTCACAGCATCTTCCGCAACCTCTGACCCGGGAGGACTTCTGCTGAACACATGATGGTGTCGAGAACTCTCAAGCCGAGTGTCTCTCATTCACTACTAGAGCAGGACACCAGGGTTCATCGTTTCCTCCGTCCGAAATCCCCCACCCACTTGGGATCGGCCCCTCGAATGTGCTTTAATATGTAGGGGGAGGAGCTCCCTCAATTACCCCTCAATTCAACATTCACTCACAAGAGCCCCCAAACTCACCACAAGACCAAACCTAACCAGAGAGGACGCCAAAAACGAATTCTTTCAATAAGCAATTTATCAATTTGCCCCGTTACAACTCCACTTCAACTCCACTGCAAAACTGCATTAGTATTTTTGCGCTCCACTAATTGTAAGTCTTATTCTATCTTCTATTATCCTTGATTTTGGCTACAATGCACAACAAACTTAAACAAATGACTTTAACGACGCTTGAAGAAACGGTTTGGATAAATGATTTGGTTGGATAATAAAATTAAATGTTTACCTTTTGACGTTTTTATTGTGATAAAAGCATGATTATAATTTACATAAAATCAAAACAATAATTTCCCCAACAAGAATGAGGGAAATATTTTAGATTTTATGTAAAATCGTGTAAATTATTTAATTTTTATTATAGTTCATAATTATACGTTTAAGTCAGCGTTTAACCATATCACTAATTTTATTATTTCATATTCATATTCATTTTAATGAAGAAGACGAGTCTGATGGGGGACAGGAGGAGCTTGATAGTGAGAGATCACGTTGATGAGAAATGATTTCCTCGATGATCTTTTAATGATACGTTCTTCTCTGTCTTGTCCATCTCTCAATGATTCATGTGGAAGGGAGAGGAGGATAATAAGGTGGATGTAAGAAGAAGCATTGGAGGGATAGGGAAGTCTAGGCGAAATCATCTTCGTAGCTGCCTGAATCCTTAATGAGGAGTTTCAAAGGTAGTGGGAGGCGGATGAGACCTAACATTACATTCTGCCGATCCTCCACGAGAGAGACTTTATGGGCCAATAAATTGATTTTATACACATACATTGATTCGAGGGCCTCCGACTTTCCTCCGTCTCCCACAAACTCCCAACGATCTTCTTCCCTTTGATTAAACAAATCCTTTGTGGTGTAAATCATAAGCTCTTTCTTCCCTCATGTATCTAGTCAATTCATAATCAATTTATAATATCATTTTCATCATTTCCATATTTATATCTACACTAATATACCTGTACTAATATATTATACAAACAATAATTGTACTATACATAACATACATTATAATACTTATTATGCTCAAAATATTTTTTTAATGAGCTTCTTATGTTATAACCACAAGATTTTTTATAGTGCGTAATGTACAGATTTTTAATAAAATGAGTAATTTGATCAAAGTGTCCCATTCGATCGAAGCACGAAGAACTATTAATAAATTTTTAATCAAATACTAAAAAATTATGAAAAAAAATAATCGAGATGAGATTGAAAGCTTCTTGTTTATAAAGCTATTCACGGTTTTATTGAACAAATTCAATTTCCAATAAAGGAAAAGGTTGAGAGTGATGAGAAGTAATAATGTAATTTACATGAAAGGATGTCATGTGTCATTAGTGACAAACAAAAATTGGGGATTGAAAGCATAAAGGTGTATTGTGGATTGTGGTGTCTGATGGTTCCTTTAAGAAATGGGAAATTGATAGGAGTTGATGAGTTGTGAGCCGGAGGGCCATAATTCAATTCCTTAAACTCTCAACTTATAGATTTACCATTTTGTATATCCGAGCTTGGTTTTCTCTCTCCCGGGAGTCGGAGGTCTGTGAGGAGATGGATGGCACGGCGGGGGCCGACAAGAGTCTAATAAAGATTAATGTCCAGCTCCTAGTTGAGACGTTAAAAATAATCATATGGGTTTGAAAACTCCCCACGGTGGGTCGGAAGTCTTTACGGCCCATAAATCCCGGAAAATTAAAAATTATTATTAACTATCCATCCTCAAAAGGAGAATGGGGAGGAGGGCGAAGGAGGAGGGAAATCCGCGAAGAGAAAACTTCATTCATTCCCCATCACCCGCTTCGTCAACATCGCCGGTCCCAAGCTCCTCAAAATCTCATCTCAATCACAACATTCTCACTACCGTTTCTTATAAATCCAATAATTGTAAGTAATATTTTAAATTATAATCCATACAGTCATACAGATCTTGAAGAAACTGCTCATAAAACAATATTTAGAATATTAATAATTATATCAAATTATAATATCGGTTATAACAAACCTTGATTGAAAAGATTGAAAATCGATCAAAGGCTCAAGTAAGTAAATATGTATATACAGTACAGTTGCTCTACAGTGCATAAATATTTAATAGTACATTATACGGTTTAAGTAGTTAACTCAAAAAGTATCAAAGTATAAACAATCATTAAAGCATCGTTCATCTCACATGAGCCGACACGTTCTCACTATAAATATTACAAGATTTGTTACACTTTATCTCAATGAGTGTAAATCTGCGAACAGACTAGCGCCATGAGGTAATTAACGACCGAGTTATTAAAAATTAAACAGGTTGGGAGTCGATCGAAGGGAAAACAAGTTGTTTTTTTAATGGAATTCAAACGTCTCGCCAAATATAAAATATAGGTTGATCATCAATAATGGGATGGCAGTGGTAATTAGAAAATACTTTTAACATGGAGAGAATTGGATCTTTGGTGATGAGAGTAAACTGCAGTAGTAGTGTGATGATGAGATTTTGACAAGATTCAATTTGAGAAAGAAGGAGTTGAGTTGGCATGTTCAATTTGCTCATTTGTAATTGGTTTGATTCCTCCTCAACTTATTAATTGCGCCGAATGAATACCAATGACCATCCCCGCACGACTCTCTTCAACGCGGCTGCCATTATAAATTACATTATAAATTATAATTCATAGCTACATAAATATCTCCATTTCCTGTAAGAAAGAACCCTGGGTTTTCTATTACGCTCTCCTAGTATTATGCTCAAATAAGGGGTTAAGGTAAACGAGCTTCTTCCAATCCGATCCACATCAATCATTTCCAATCTCCAAATTGAGATATACGGCCACCGCCGCCACATTCCTCAAACCATTCATTATAATGAAACTCAACCTGGAATTTTTATATTTCTCTCAAATCTACATACGTCATATTTGTATTGTATATTTACCAAAAGTATGGTTATACTAATACTACCCTTACATTAACCCTTACATCTTATGATTCTAATGTTATGCATGAATACAGAAGACAAATATATTTTTAAGGTCGCGTTTGGCATTGTATGTATTTCCTGAATCTCTCGTTATTTTAGGCATTTCTGAATAAGCATATCACACAATTTTTATATTTATTTTTGCATATCAGTTAAATCCAAGTAAAGGATTTTATTTTGTATCGCAATCTCATTTAGGTAATGATCATTTTGAATTGCATTTTACACCTAAATATTTATTAAACATTTACTTATATAATTCTTTTCATTTAAACGATTTATAAGTTTCAAGCACTATTATGTGCTAAAATTAAGTGGTTGCATATTTATTATTGCAATGCTATTCAATGTTTTAGCAGTATCGAAAATCAAAATGGGAAATGATGTAAAAAGTATATAACCTTGATTGAGACATAAAACGACACAAAAGAGTCATAAAGAACTTCACCTTATTCCGAACACTTTATAAAGATTCCATATAAAAGGAAATCAAGGGGTTATACAACTTTGTTATATTGGCTTATCTTCATATATATTTCTATTATAGTATCATCAACTCTGGTTGAATTCTCAGTTTCATCTCCTCTGCCTTACACCTCATTTGACCATAAATTTGGGAGTTCGAAGGGTTAAATAGTTCATATATTCCAATACGCACGTAATAAACTTCATCTCCTCACCCTAAACGTGCGAAAGGGAGCGGGTGAAGTTTAATAAGGAAATTTACACCATCGATAAATAAGAAGCAGAGAATTCAGTTTCGTGTAATATTTAAATGAGCCAGAGTGTCGACTTTGAAATGCCAAAGGAGAATTCAACCACGATTTCGATTGATTCAAATGATAAAACTCCTTAATAAGCCCAAATCAAACATCTTTACGATCTTTGAACTCTGATTAAAATTCAACTAGTTTTTATACACATGTAATCCTGTCAACTGTCCATTGCAATTATTACATTATGAATACTCTTTGAGCACCTTTAAAGTTAGATATACTTTTGAACAAATAAACGCATTTCGAATACAAACCTTATGTTTCAATGCTGATTCAAAGAGTTTTACATAAGTTATTATAGATATTAAATATCTGGATAACGCAATTAATGTGAGACACAGGCTATTATGGCACTGCACAAAAAACATATAGTTTGTTTTAAAATTAAAAATAGTTTTATAGAGATTTTCATATAAATCTATTTTTAATTTCAAAACAAACTATA